>JAYRCO010000712.1:0-18743 GCA_037042815.1 Ceratobasidium papillatum
TCCATCGCTCTTCTGGCTACATGTTCATTCAGAGGTACTGGATGATTTTCAGGCAGTGTTAGAGGCCACCGCAGTTATGAAAGGCGTTAAAGAGCTCTTCATCGGCTCTAGGAATACTGGGGTCTTGAATGATTCTCTTTTCGAGGAAGACTCGATTATGCTACTTTCATCTCTCATGTTCAGGAATTGCCCTAAACTTTGGTGTCTTGTATTAGATGGAGGGCGCAATAGGGACGGGTTGACCCCAGAGTTCAAGGGTGCAGCATGGACCTGCATGTCTCAACTCCCAATCTCTCATTTAGAACTTCGGAACTTTCGCGCTAACGTGATATCATTAGAACAAGACTTTCCTACTTTTCCTAAGCTCAAGACACTGAAATTACCACAGCAACATGTTACACTCAAGGTTCTGGATCGATTTGGTCAATCGCCTCGGCTCGAAAACTTGACCGTTGGCTGCATCGATTTATCAGATCAAATACCTAAAGTTAATTCAGGAACTATGAGCTCGTTACAGGGAATCCAAATGAACGAGGCGCCGAAGGAAAAGATGGTTGTAAGGTCGCCTGACAAAGTTGCAAGGTTAGTTCAGGGAATCAACCTCGTTTGGCTTCATATCTGACTCTGGGTTATTCTTTGTTCTGGTAATAAACTTAGGTTTTTGATATCACTTTGGCCTAAACTTCAACGCGTGGACTATGAGGCTAACGGTGTATCCCAAGAAGGATTGGATTTACTCAATCTACACATTCGACTTATGCAAGGCGTCATAGAAACCCAGAATAATATCTCGGCTCGTTTTGGGGCAGACGCTGCCTCTTCGCTTGTCTCTCGCCGGCTCTCGTCTGTTTGAGTGGCACGTTGTGGCTATCACTTATTTCGTTTCATAAATCGTATGTAGTATATAATGCTCCTGGTAATATCGCCATTCAAGTCTCTAACCGAATCGGTATAAACATGTGCGTGAACCTCAGCTCGGGTGATTGTCTGGCTTGTGGCGAGGAGCCTGGCTTTGAGTGATAACGATTCGACGAAACGACAGTTTGATTTTCGTACTAGCATATCAAATATCATTTCATGATGCACAATGCACACCGACTAGGCTGATATTCAGCAGCAAATCTCTCCGGCAGGACCCATTTCAAATGACCCACATCCGCTCGAGTATTTATTTCAACCAAAATCCTTTAGCTCCCTACCACAGTATCCTACCCATCTCTCTAATTGCTCTACACTTGTCCTTTACTCCTATCTCCACCCACGAGTTCCTGTGCTTGGTTCCCAGATGTTGAATAAAACACCTATGCTTATCAACTAAAACGTATTCAATCCCAGGATTAGATAACTCCACTGTTAGGCGACACTAAACACTGTATTAGACCAAAACTAACTTTGCCTCTAGCAGCATGGAGAACGAGGCCCAACATATGCACAATAGCCAACTGAGGCGACACGCGACAGGTTTGTTCATAGTGCCTTTATCTCCTATTACTTCTTTGAATGATTGTAAACACTGCCCCTCAGAGAATAGGAAACAACACACGAGCCACAAGGGCAATCCATTGCAAAGATAAACACATCGGTGTATCGTGGCATAGGATCGCCAGGGAACATGTACATATTACATATGCAAATCATAACTAGTCCTCAGGAGAAGCTACACAATCAGCGGTTAATGGGGGGAATATACAAAGAAATAATGACCAGAAGGGCTTCGATAACAACTTGAAAAATAACTTAATGTAAAAACTCGTACAAGCACGATCAATCGACCTGTGCCTCTAGCCACTGCCAGAGTATCTGACAAGCGGTCAGATCCCGCGTATCGACCCTTGGCTGGTCATATCTCGCCCATGGGATGAGATACTAACCCAATGTTAGCTAGTTGAGCAAAGAAAACCGCCGCATATACTCACCTTGCCGTTCAAATCCGCTCCTGGCACTGCTGTTGCCGCATGTAACTGAGTCAATGCTCCGTGCGAACAATCATATAGTACGACATCCTAGATCAGAATTTGAGCTACTTTCACATCGCCTTTGCTGTGGGACTAACGGCAATAGCGGAAAGCATAACGCCCAATGTCATGTGTCGCTGGATATCGGTTCGGACGTTGCCTGAGTAGCAAATATTGTTAGGCCGGTTCTCGAAAATATCACCAGAACTTACCTGGGTGTAGAGCTACAGAGACAATGCCTTCCTCGCCATAACGTCTCGCGAGCTCGTTTGAGAACGCAATCAGACCCTTGATATCGAAGGCATTTAAGGACAAGGCGTCAATCATCGCGGATACGACGTACCCATTTACTCTGCGCGTACAGCCCCTCTGGTCCAATAGCCTTCCGTCTCTTGTCTGCTTCCTCCGAATGAGGCTCCAAAGAAGCATAATCGATGCCTCCAGTGGGAGCAAACATGTGTAAAACGCTGGACACGTTGATCACACGAGCAACGCCATCTGAACGTGCAAACTCTGTTGAGATCCGATTCAGGATATATTCGGTGGCAACTTACTTGCGGAAGGTGAGGCTTTGGCGGTGTGAATCAAGGTAGGAAGGAGCAGCTTGGTGAACAAGTAGTGCCCGAGAACGTTGGTGCCAAACTGGAGGTCGTATCCTTCAACTGTCACCGCCGAGAGCGGGGGAGCGCATACGCCCCTATCCAATATTATTTCAGTATTGGGGCTGTAGCGGAGACTGAGTATCTCACCCATTGTTAAACAGACAATGCAACTTTGACTCTTGCCTACGCACAACGGTAAGTTTGGAAATAGGGGCAAAGCCTCGTTATGACATACCGAAGGAACTGAGCTGCAGCGAGTCGAACGCTCTGCAAGTCTGCCAGGTCGAGCTGAAGGAATGTAGGGGACTTGTTGACGGTCTCCTTTAAGCTCGCGATTGCCGCATTAGCTTTCTTAGGACACCTAGCCGCCATATAGACCTTGGCATTCTTGGACAGCAAAACCTATATTGCGGTTAGCGACTCCTGCTACAAGCCTAATATGCCCAATACATACCTTGCATGTCTCGTATCCTATACCCGAATTGCCACTAACACTATAATCAGCGTTTGACGCATTTCGGAAGGTGCCAATACTCACCCCGTAACGATCATAACCTGGCCGGTGAGGTCAGGTATTTCGTCAATACTCCAACGTGGCGCAGGCGGAAACGTCTGTTCCAGGAAGCTCAGCGAGTTCCCCATAGTATGCAAAAAAGAAGGGGAATGAGAGCTAGGAGACAATGGTGGTTCACTTCAAGGCGGAGCAAGAGTCTCTTTTCGGTGTTCAGTCGGTAAAAACCCGTGGCCGCAAAACAGCCCCTAGTGTGTTGATACACATTTTCGGGCTTAGTACAAGGGCGTCGGTAACTGAGTTTATACATAATCCTGACAAGCTCAATCGATAGGGTACACGCCTGGACCTGCACGCCAAGCAAAATAAGGCGTGGTTGGCTGAGATCGACCATTGAGTATTGCTAAACGCAGACAATTGGTGGCACGTTTGGACTATTGTTTCAAATCCATGACGCTGAATGGCACATCGGGGAGCCGGAATGGCCGAAAGAGAACATGGATTCCCCTCGTGACCGCCGCGGTGATCATTTCTCGGCATGATTCCTTGGGTTCTTTAACCCAACATTGCAAGCGCGTTGCGCATTTATCGTGCCTCAAGAACTCCGCCCTGGCTAGGCCCGGCCAGAACTCGGCGGCCGGCCACCACTGCGATCTTAGGACGAATGTGTGGCTAGATATCTGTCTTACCCACAAATGACATAGGCAGACGAGCTGAAAGGCTCGAACATGCGCTTGGCGGAGTACTAGGGGTGTGGCAGGACAACCATCAACGGCTTGACGCTTTCGTGTCATCGTGTATGTCAATAACGGTCTAGTTCTCGGTAGTCACCGAACATTCCAACCAGCAGAGATAAAAGGCCACCAAAATGTCCAAATTGACAAGTCATGGAGAGACGTATCAGGGAAAACGTGCTCGATATTCCGGCAAAGTAGATTAACTGCCAGCTCAGCGATGACAATATTCCGTAAGACATACAAATGTACATCCTCTGAATACACGTGGAGCACTTCCGATAAGTTAACAGTATGACAGAAATTAGTTTCGGAACCGAGAATGACCACGACCCCGATCGTACCGCACGCTACATCGTGTCTTGGCTTTCTATTCTCATAGATCCGAGCAGCAACCCCTGATAACAAGTCGTGTGACTCACGTTGCCCGGAATATCGGCCCCCTTTTCCAACAGCAAGCGAGCAAATGGGTCGAAATACAAGTCTGAGCCCTTCATCTCATAAATAGTCGACGGCCGCGTGCGGGTTTGGCAGAGCCGATTTGACCGGTTTGTTGTACATAAAGCTGATAGGCTGATCGCAGGTGGTCGGGGGAGAGTGGGCCAGCAGGTGCTCCGGGTGGTAGAGATTGTTGTTGGACGTATCGAGCTGAGGACGGAATTGTTGGTCATGGATTGGTGGCGAACGGTAGCAGAGAACGTACCCAGCTCTATGATCTCTCCTACAAATACTTTCGAAAAGCCAGCTATGACTTGGGCCACGTTTACAGAAACGTTCGCGCCTAATGATTGATGGACAAACTAAATAACCTTTAAACATGAGCCAGGAATCAACAGACAACCGATGTGCTGCTCACCCGGCGAACACTCTGCTTATTCAATGTCGAACGTCGATACGTCTCGTACCTCGCTAACTGATCCGGCGTAAAACTCCCAAGCAATAACCTATAAACCTATCAGCTCTCGTCTATACCACAACCAAATCGCATGAACGTACTTCATGTTTTCCTTACTCCGACTTTGCCAACTCAACTGTGCCGAGTAATCATCGTCCTCCATAGCCACCACATCATCTTCCTCCTCTTCCGCGCCCTCTGGTTCAGGTGGGCCGCTAATAAGGATGGGAGCTATACTCCCAGCCCGACTTCCTGTTCCCGTTCCTAGTCGTTTCATGAGCGGCGAGTTGGATGGACCTGCTTCAAGCTCCGCGTCTTCTACGTCCTCCATATTGGTTGCTTTTCGTTTTTGTGTGTTCATAGTGTTAGGGATGAGAGTTTGGGTAGTGTGGGGGTGGAGGTCGTAAACAAACGGCTGAAGTGTGATAAGCGCCGAGCGTTTGTCAGCTCATTGCGCCACCCAAAGCGCCACCTCACGACAGCTCCGTGTCATTCCCTCCTCGCCCTAGACATTTGTGAAATGCAAGCCGATCCCCCGTAAATGTCACTTTTCGCCTCTGGTCTCACCTAGGCTTAGAGTAGAACATGTTTCATTCGTCTATTCGGCCGTCAAACTAAGCATTCAATGGCTATTTGACTCGTTAGAGTCGCGCCCCAATGCTTAAAGCAAATGAAATGAAACACTGTCAGACTCTCACAGATGCACTTCATTCTTCCACTGGTACCTCGAAATCAATCATGATAGGCCCAGGATCAAGATCAAGATCAGGTATGATGAAAACGTTGCCTGATCCCATATGGCTTTCACGCTATACGTACCGTAGTTCTGGTCTTCTCTTCGCTCTTGTTCGCTACGACCTGGTGCACAGTAAGGATGTGCCGTGGGAGATCCACGTAGCTCTTCGCTTACACTTGACATCGGTGAAACTACACGCATACAACCGCTTAGATGATCTTCTTGAAAAATCAACATCGCGGACTTGGCACGGGCAGTACCCAAACTTAGCTTACAAGAATCCTACGCATCACTTAGTGATACAGTCGTGAAGAAGGCTTCTTCTGTTCCCCGCATCTTTTCAACCCCCAATAAGAACAATCTGACTGTTCCTATCACATAAACGTGCAAAACAAAGACGTACAAGACTTTTATTGCATGTCTCCCACCTCGTCAAGGTCTAGAACGACTGTTTAACCCGAACAAACCGCGCCTGTTGCCAGACCCATTTTGAAACAGCACGAGCCGCAGCACATGTTGTGCGCCGGTGACCGGTCTCGACGGACACCGACCAAATAGAGTATCCATCTTCCTCGAGGACTACCCCACGCGGGTGTAGATGCAAGCACATGATCACGCCTCGACTCGTCACCACAGCCAAGCGTAAAATAAAACAAAACTGTATACTTTCTGCGAGCGGAAGAGGGGCTGGGTTTGACAGGATGGTACGAGACCGAGGCGCACAAGACTACAGAGTAAAAAAGTGTACAACGTGTGTGCACTCGAAGAGAACAATGCGCTCGTGACTGCCAAGACATTGTCGACAAGGGAACATCGCTCGCCAAGCACAAAGAGAATTATTAGGTCCGCAGCTAGACGAATTTCAATGGTTGCTACCCAGACGGACCGAGCGCCCCGCTTACGTGATCACTCATATATCAAGCACGAGCCGGCGGTGAAAATCGATTATTCTCCTCTTTTCCTCACTCGTTCTCTTTTTGGTGGCCGGTCCCCACTTTACTGCTCAGTCGATCTTTTTCACTTTTCTAGGTTCAGTCTTGAAGACCGACAGCCCGTCACTTGTCCATTCTTTTTCGATTTTATTTTACCAGAATGATTGCTTTTGCGTCTGTTGCGATCCTCGCGCTCGCTTCGCTGGCCGATGCTCTTCCCCGTCAACGGATCAGTGTGAAAACGGCTGCTACCCCTGCTAAAGGTGTGTATTTCTTTGTTATAGGTGCCTGGATGTGGGGCTGATACCAAGGGTCGTAGCGAATTCGTACATCATCGGGTTGAAGAGCCAGGATGTCGTCGCGGCTCACACCAACTGGATCAACACCCAGGTCGCGAACACCAATACCTCATGGGTCAAGTCTATGTTTACCAATGTCACTGCCGCCAATGGTTTGTCTTTTCATATTCTCAATAGCGAACACTGAACCAATGGGATTGTACAGGCTTCATCGCGTACAGCGCCATCCTCAACCCCAACGACCCCGCCATCTCAATGACAGACGGAACTGCGCTAAAGAACAAAGACGGATCGGCCATTTCCATTCTCGACGCTGCTCGCGCTCGTACCGACATCGAATTCATCGAGGAGGACCAGTTGTTCAAGACTACGGCCGTGGAGACTCAGACCAACGCCCCGTGGGGTCTCCAGCGTGTCTCGAACAGTGCTGCACTGCCCGCAGGAAGCCGTGCGAATGCGCTTACGTTTAGCTATTCGTTCAATGATACGGCTGGGCAGGGTGTGGACGTTTACGTCGTGGTATGTGTCTGCTTTGGGAATGTCCCTTTGTTCATTATACTAATGGGTGATTTACAGGATACTGGCATCAACACTGCACACCAGTCGTTTGGAGGCCGAGCAACCTTTGGATTTGCGGCGGCGGGTCAGCCAGAAGTGGATGACCAGGGCCATGGAACTCACTGCGCTGGTACAATCGCGTCTGCGGACTTTGGTGTCGCCAAGGCTGCCAATGTCATTGCAGTCAAGGTACACATTTTCCATGCACATGCCCATCACTTATACTTAACAACCGTGATTAACAGGTTCTTGGCGCCGACGGTTCCGGTGCGACGTCGGATATCGTTGAAGGTATTCAATTCGCGATGTCATCTGCGGCGGCATCGGGCAAGCCATCTGTGATCAGCATGTCTCTTGGCGGTGGTGCTTCCCGCGCACTCGACAATGCTGTAACGGCCGCTGTCGGCGCTGGTGTCCATGTTGTCGTAGCTGCCGGAAACGAAGCAGCCGACGCGAACACTTCGTCCCCTGCTCGTGCTCCTGCTGTCATCACCGTTGGCGCAATGACCATCACCGATACCATGGCGAGCTTCAGCAACTTTGGTGCAGGCGTCGACATCTTTGCGCCCGGCCAGCAGATCATCTCGACTTTTATCGGCTCCACCACCGCCCGTCAAATTCTCAGCGGAACGAGCATGGCGTGTCCTCACGTTGCCGGAATGGTCGCGACTATCTTGTCGAGCGAGGGTCAGATGACGCCCGCTGCGATGTCCACTAGGCTCAAGGCTCTCGGCACTGCGGCTGTCAAGGGTGTTCCGACTGGGACGACGAATCTGTTGGCTCAGCTTCCTCAGTGACTAGATGGTAGTGCTGTCAAGACTGGGGTCAATGCGGTCGAGGTCAGGGATGGAGTGTTGGAAGTTCTTGCGACGATTTTCGGAGGACCTGATGCGAATGTGATTGCTTGAGAGTGGATCTTTTTTTGTGTGTCGCCTTTTTTAGTGAATGCATCGTACTGGGCTTTTTTATCTTTTTACTTTTTGGGGTGACTGGTGCGGTGTCTAGTGTGAGATAAAATTGCGGTGTCGGTGTGCCAATCTGAAGAATGTGAGACAAAGGCTGCGGTGGCGTATCATAAAAAATATTGGCCACGTATGTTTCCCGAGTCCGGTTATGGACCATTTGACGCCCACGGGGGTTAGACGGTCGATCACCGAGGCGAGATCTGGACAGTCGACGTCACACGAGTTTACGGTTTTGCCGATTCTCGGATCATGAAGAAATGGAAAGGGGTAGATGAACATAATTGTATATGTCTCAGCCTCTCTTCACGCGGTCTGAAACTTTTTGCTTCGCGCGTCTACCTGTCAGCGCGGGCAGGTAGAATTGACAGAGATTGGATTTAGCACGTCCAGAACAGGCAGGTACTAATTGTTTTAGTAATTACATTTAAAGCTGATGCGAACATGCTCGAGCGGATATACGACCCACCGATTGACAGGTCTGACGTGCCATGTTGCCTGGATGACCATCTTGTTCAGTTTTTTTTTTGTGTATGCTGTTTTTGTGTCATCCTTCATACACGCATGACGTATCCCGAGATAACGAATCGAATGCTTCTCTTGGGGTTCTTGGCGCTTGTTTTTGGGTGGGAAGATCCTTTGCCGCGATGGTATCTCGTTTGCTTTTTTTTTATTCGGTCTGGTGGCGAAGAACTCTCCGAAGTCGATCACGGTTAATTAGAGTCTTTACGTTTGGTTTAATTTTTTGGTTTGTTCTTTACGAGCGGAGTTGGGAGGGGAGGGGAGGCGTGGGTGTTTAGACTTTTTCTGGTCCCGAATAGGTAAACGAATTGGCCACGGGTGCTTTGCAGGCTGCGGAGGTGTGGTGATAGATTGCGTGGAGGGAGGTTAAAATGGCAAGTACACGCGGATGATGGATGGGGATAGATATCTAGAACGAGAAGGACCGGTTCGCCGATCAGTTCGAGAACGGTCGAGTCGTGCGCCACGCAGGCTTGCTGGCGGATTCGTTGGTATTTTTTTTATGGAGGGCTGCACTAAGAGTGTGTCTAGAATACGAGAAGTTCAGGCAAGGAGGAAGAACGATTACCCGGGTGTTCCAGATCAAGCGCCGAGACGATCACGCATTAGAGGGCGATAAGTGTTGTTCGCTTGAATAGGGCTGGGCGGGGGGTTCTAGCGAGGGCATATAAGGAGTCAGGGGCTGGCAGTTCTGAATTGGCAGCGTGGCGTCGTTTGCATCCGCACCAGGGGCTCTGCCTAATCGGCGAATGGGCCAAACAGGCCCAAATGAGCTGGAGGACATAAAGCCTGCGTGCGGGGCTTCCCCCCCGCACCCGTACCATGTCGCCCTCGCTGCAGCGCGCAGCCCTGAGCATCGACGCGCTTGTGGACCACGTGCCTAGTCCGCCCCGTACGCGCCAGTGCGGCAAGTGCCAGGAAGCACATACCAGGGTAGGCGCCTTGTCTTTGCTCGAATTGTTGTCTGATACAGCCCAAAGTGCGATGGTAGAGACCCGTGTCGGAGCTGCGAGGTCCGCGGGACGTTGTGTGGCTATGCCTGGTCTTCGTTTAGCGCCCCGCCCCCCGTCCCCGCCTTGGCCCCTGTTCCTGTCCATCATCATCAACACCCGCCGCCTGCGCCGCCGGTTCATCGGGCACCTGGGTACGCCCAGCACGTGCTTTATTTCCCGCCGCCGGCCAAGCGGGGTGTGCGCCAAGGAGACCCGCCGCTGGGTCGGGCGCCTCCTGCCGACGGGGGGTGGGCCCTCGTGCCTGCAGGGACCAACGCGCCCGCCGTGACGCGCGGCGGAGAGCCAGGTCCGCCGATCAAACCCTGTAAGACCTGCCAGGCGCGGAACACAACAGTCAGTCTTTACTGATGCTCTTTGCTCTTTTCCCGCAGTAGTCTGACTCTTGTCCTAGTGCGATGGTGTCGTCCCGGTGTGTGGCTCGTGTCGGACGAGGAGGCTCGAGTGTTATATCGCCACCCCTGCTGCCCCTGAACGGCCCCGTGTGCAGTCGTTGAGGCCCATGTCTGTGCGGGACAAGGCCCCCCGTGGTTTCCCCCTTTCGATGGCCCAGGCCACTCCACCTCCGCCCCACCCGGCCCGAAGTCGTGCGCTCAGTTCAAACGAGGACGGGAAACCGTCGCGTGCGAGTCTAAGTTTTATGCTCAATCCGACACCCACCGCCGAACAGCCGGTGGCGTCGACTTCCCGGGCCCCGCCGCCGAGACCATCCGAGCTCAAGCGCCCGCCGCCTGCTCCCACCGCGCTCGTCACCCCGCCGACGCCCGTTGCTCCAAATGGTTTGGAACAGGCACAGTCTCGGATGGACGTTGATTCACCCCTACTTGAACCTCGTTCGGCCTCGCCCCTGAGTCCATCATCTTCCACGACGGGGGGAGGGGCAGACTTGTCCCGGCGGCCGTCGCGAAAACGGTCGGCGTCTCCGTCGTCGTATGGTGAACAATGGGGGTCGTCGTCGCCTAGTCGGGAGAGCGTGTCGAGCGAGTCGTATACTCGGCCTTTGACAGAGTCCCGGTCTGTACGTGCCTCGATGGACTCTCATTCTGCTCGACCGTCTATGGATTCTCATTCTACACGCCCAAAAGATTCGCATTCGAATAGACTTTCTATGGACTCTCGTCACTCGAACGATTCGTATCATCCTCATCCCGTAGACGAAGAACGTGAACGTAGACGGTCTAAATCTTCGCTCAGTCATTTACTCGACGGCGATGGTCAAGGCGGGATCAATCGACAAACTGCACCTGCACCTACGCCCGTACCACGTCCAACATCCAGCTCGTCCTCCCGCCCAAACAGCAAACGTGGCTCGATCTCGACCGCATTGGCGGGCATGCAACTTAAAAGCGCCACTACTTCACGCGCCTCGTCTCCTGGATCCACTGCAGGCCGCGAACGCGCACATGCGTGGCCAACGTTTAGTACCGTGGGCGAGAGCATCGGTCCAGACGTCTGGAGAAACGAGACCGAGGCGGATATGCGTCGGCGCGAGCACGAGGCCGAGGAACGCAAAAAGGCTAGACAGGCCAGAGGGATCGATGTGGAGATGGAGCCTGAGCCTGTAGAGTTGCAGAGACGGCGGAGCGAGGGTCCGAAGCGACGGCGGATCGAGGAGGACGTGGGTGTGGAGCCTGGAGTGTCGATTGTTGAGCAGATTCGACGGGCGTCGGGTGAAGTTTCGAGACGGACGTCGGGGGATGATACGCCTACGCGACGGGCTTCGGGGGATGATGTTCCGTCACGACGGTCGACGACGGATGATGCTTTGTCACGACGGTCGACGATAGATGATGCGCATACACGACGGATTTTGACTGATGATGCGCATACAAGGCGATCTTTGACGGGTGATAGTCATACAAAGCGAACGTCGACAGACGGACGGGACAGGCGTGGATCGATTCAAGTACCAGGGGCATGGCAAGAGCCGGCGATTGTGGTGAGCGACTCGCCCGAGTCGCAGTCGAACGACCAGATGGTGCTCGAGGCTGATGAGCCCAAGGATGTTTTGATTTCGAGTCCTGTCGATGCGGTTCCGTCTACGAATGGTGTTTCTGTGGAGGGTTCGGGCGATGGGTCGAGCAAGAGTGTTACGAGCAAGGCCGTTTCTGGAGATTCACCGATCAAGAATGGTATTACGGACGTCCCGAGGAAAAATAGCGTGGCTGAGATCAAGCGTTCTCCATCGTCCGACGGTCGAAATGGATCCACTCCGCCCGTAGGCAATGCATTCCAGCACATCTGGCCTCCGCCAGTAATCGAGACGAAAAAGGGCCGAAAGAGCAAGGCCGAGCCTGAACCCGCACCGTCGAGGAGTTTTATCACGCAAAGAAACCTGTCGATCGCGCCTGCGTCCGCGTCTGTCCCACCCGAGGAAGACACCAAGGACAACCGAGACGCCGGATCGAGTCTGCGAACGATGCTAACAACGATGCCGCCCCGGGCCGTGTTCATGTCCTCGGTCCAGACGTTTTTGGCTCAGCCGAAGAAAAAGGGACGGGCGGTGGTTATGACCAAGGCGTTGATGAAGGATGCGTTGGGCGTGTTGTTGGATCCGGCTACGGATGAGCTTTTGAAGGATTATGTGCAGTCTGAGCGGGGTGGGGTGTTGGGGCTTGAGAGGTCTGGGTCGCAGTCCAAGCTGGAACGGTCGGGTTCGCAGTCCAAACTCGAGCGCTCTGGATCCCAGCCCAGGTCGGGTTCAGACGACAAGTCGAGTCGGGACGGGACGCCTGTACAAGGCCGAAAGACTATCGACGCGTCTGATCACACGACCCTCGAGTTCCGAGCCTGGGCCAAGCGGATGTTTTCGACTGTCAAGACACCCCGAGGAGAGGACGTGTTGGCGTTTGGTGGGAAGCCTGTGACGGTCGAGGATGATATCTACGAGACGATCGTGTTGTGTCATTCCAAGGGGAACCATTGTGGTGCTGAGGAGACGGTCAGGTTGGTTGATCAGGCGCATGTGAGTTTATCTTGTCGTTGTTTGAGAGATGGTTCTGATTGTGTTTTGGATGCAGAGTTGGGTGCCGCGCATGTTGGTCGAGGCGTTTGTTCAAGAATGCCCAGGGTGCCCTGCGTCGAACAAGACGACGAGTACGACGGCCAAGCCCAAGAAACGCAAGTGGGTTCGCAAAGACGACAAGCCTCCTGCTGCGACCAAGCGCAAACCGGCGACTGGGAGACGGGGCAAGGGTGGGAAGAGAAAAAAGGCCGTAGACGAGTCTGAAGAGGAACAAGAGCAGGAACAGGAGCAAGAGGTCGAAGAGCAGGAACAGGAGATGGAAGAAGATGAGTTGGGTGAAGAGGTCGAGGAGGAAGAGATGGAGAGCGAAGATGAGACTATTGCGCGTCCTGCGACTACCAAGATGGATGTGGATGATGCGTAGAAAAGTGGGGTGTGGATACACCTAATGGAGAGGACGTGGATATACAGGTGATTTAGAGAGAGTATGCTGTTTTGTTTCGTCGCTTTGTTGTTTTCGCTTTTGTTCATTTGTACTACTTGTATGCATTTGTGTTTTGAATTGTATACTTGGTATTTTAGCATTAGTTGGATGTGCTACAATTTGTAGTTTGGCGGTATGACGATGGAGATGAGATCTGTAAATAAGATCTTTGCAGATAAGTGATCTGATGTTTGGTGGTGGAAGACTCCCATGATTTCGGAACCGAAATGGAACTAGAAATGATCTTAGATTGGTCATCCTGACTCACTATGTCCTCCAACGGTCAACGACGACTGGGAGGGTTGTCTAGTTGCCTTAACAGAGCGTGCATGGCTTTATGTTTTCAGGATTAACGCAAATAGACTTGACTACAATTTCCGAGCTGTCAATTGTTCTGATTTTAGTGAGAGGAGTTGCAGCCAGCCGACGTCACTTCGCTTTGGATCTTGTCCCCGATGATATTTTCTCGAACTTCCCCTCGGAACATTCGGCATGCTTGATCAGTAATCTGTCGCACTCCGGCGCGGGCTGGATAGGCTTCGCCTAGGGGAATCACGGAGTTCATGAAGGGACTAATTTTGGACGTCGCTTGGTCATATTGTGTGTATGTTGCCGATAGAAGGGCATGGATTGTTGGTGAGTATCTAACATGTTGTCATAGATTAGTCTATCTTACGTTCTACGTATGAATAGATGGGACTTGTCGTCGTCGGCGAAACCCTTGGTTGAGATGATACGGCACCTCCTAGATATAGCCCCCCCGCTCTGGTTGTTGGTTCCAACTGCCGAGAGCTCCTCATCCGAGCGGCAACTTGACAGATGACGTTGAGAAACTATACCGATTGAGCCAGAAACTCGCATACCCGAAACGCATCAACTTGATGTCTTATCCAGAATACATTTTTGTGCATTCCAACATTCATCCCTCCGCTAGAGCTGGATGTTGTCTAAATATAAGCGAGCCCCGGGGTGGAAGCTGTCCAAAATTGCGTTATACGGGGCAGGGGAGGGGCTATAAGAGATAAGATGAGGTAGGCATGGTGTTGCGTTTCTTCTGTTCTCTTTCTGTATCTGCTGTGATGCAGTCGTCGCAAACTTCGTCGAGCGAGACTTTGGATGCGTCCAGGGTACCTCCCCTGGCGAACGCCCCGGCTCAAGACCAAGAAAAGGCTGCGTTAGCTCAGTATGATGTACCGGATGGAGGGTTAAAGGCGTGGATGACGGTACGTGAATTTACTTGATATATTGATGCAAAATTTGATGGATTCTTTAGGTGGCTGGATCGTAAGTTGACATTGATGATTGATCGTATGCTAGCTGATGATACGACCGGAACAGGTGGCTGATTTTGTTTTGTACTTTCGGGTAAGGATGCTCCTCCCCATTATCCTCTTCTCTCTCTCTCTAGCCCGAACCTGACCATGATGCCGTATTTAGATACTTGAATGCGTTTGGTGTATTTGAAGACTACTATGCTCGAGAATATATGACTAACAAGGTACGATTGTTCGATGTGCATGCAGTCAACTACTAAGGACTTTCTCTAGACTACATCCGTGGTATCATGGATCGGTTCTACTCAGTTATGTCTGTTGTTCATGATGGTGAGTTGTCCTGGAGGTGCGTCGACCTTCTGAACTAACCTTTCTCATCGGTACTAGGGCCTCGTATCGGGCAAGTTGTTTGATATGGGTTATTTCCATTGGTGCATCGGCGTTGGTTCGATCGTATACGTGTTTTGGTAAGCTGACTATTCAGGCCCCAGAACTTTTCTGACGCCTCTGTAGCTTGTTTATGCTATCACTAGCACACAAAAACGAGTACTATCAGGTATTCCTTCCCCAGGCTATCGGTCTAGGGCTTAGCCAGGGTTTGCTGTTTCTTCCGTCAAGTGAGCCGTATGCTATTGATTTTTTCTCCTAACATTCGTTCACCTTTTGGATAGTTGGTATCATCTCGCATCACTTCAAGAGAAAACGTTCGTGGGCTATGGGTGTTGTACTCACTGGTTCATCCTGTGGGGGTATCGTCTTCCCGGTCATGCTTAACATCATCATCGAGAAATCTGGTTTTGGCTGGGGTGTACGAGCTACTGCGTTTGTTGTGTTGGGTGAGTTTAGCTGGGCGCATATATGCAACTTTTGCTTACTATCTGGGTTAGGCTGCCTCATTGCCGCCAATCTTATGATGAGGACCCGTCTTCCGCCAAAGGCCGAGCGAACCCCTCCTCCACCTCCTGACATCCGGGGAATTGTGACCCACAGAGTGTTTCAGCTTACAGTTCTTGGGTATGTTTCTTTGTTACTCTGGCTGTGTAGCCTACCAATGACGATGATCAGTTCGTTTTTAATCATGCTAGGCATTTGGTTCCCTATTTTCTATATCCAAGCAAGTTTACTTCTTTCTCAGTTTTTTGCGTAGCTAACATATATCAACAGCTATTTGCTGTCGTGCATAACATTGATGCAAAGCTGGCATTCTACTCGGTACGTGTACACACCATTTATATGAAGACTCCAATTTAACCCGCTTCGTTTCAGCTCGCAATTCTGAATGCATCCTCGATCTTCGGGCGGACCATCCCCAACCTTCTTGCAGATGTATGTTTTATCTTTAACTCTTTGCAACATTCTATGCTGAAAGCTGACTGGGTGCTTTGCTTATCTAGAAATTCGGCATTTTCAACGTAATCATTCCTTGCTCTGCTGTTGTCGGCATTTTGATATTTGCGATGTTTGGAGTCAAGTCCGCTGGTGCCCTCATAGTATTCTCCATATTATATGGGTTCTTCTCCGGCGCGTGTGAGTGGTTTTGTATCCATAAAAAGACCTGTTATACTGAGGGCATTTCTATGTATAGTCGTCTCACTTATTTCACCTATGTTCGTCGCACTCGCAAGACATATGCATGAAGTCGGGTGGGCATGTTCTAGTATTGTCATACCGGGCTCTCATTGAAAATTTAAAATTATAGTGCACGACTTGGTCTTGGGTTTGCGGTTGTTGGTATTGCGGCGCTCGTTGGCACACCGATCTCTGGGGCGTTGCTGACTGATCATAATTTGTGGTACCAACCAATCGTATTCGCGGGAGTAAGTGCCAGATTCTTCTTAGTCACTTTTTCTAGTGATCCTGATGAACTATTTCGCAGGTTGTTGTTCTGGCTGGGACCACTTGCCTTTTGGGTGCACGTATGATGCATGCGAAGGATAAGGGACGACCGTTTGTATAATACGAGACTGGAGGTTTGCTACTTGGATGAGGGCATAGATACGTGTTTCAGGCGATGTGATTAATGCTGATAGTTGAATAATGTGATCATTTGTTTTGGTTCGAAGGCGGGCTGTTTGATAGTGCGGGTTCTGAAGGTTTAGTTCCTAACTGGTTGTGTTTCTATCATCGCTTTGGACAGGGTGGTTCTGACACAAAGCTACATCGTCTTAATAATAGTCAAGCTATTTTTATCTTCGTATATGTGCAATTTGGATGTCATAACAACCTAGATTACAGAAACTACTGGGTGAGAATTGGGTAAGATTTAGCGGCGACGATGCCAAGAAACGATAGAGAGCCTATGGAGTAATATTCATAGGGATAAAAGTCTACTGTCGATCACTAAAGATACAGCGCTTGGCCCAAAGTGAGCTGAAATGTTTTTCTTTGTTTCCTCTATGGCTTGGATAAATTGAATCAAAAAGTTGACCGATTGAATTCCCAACTGAGGTAACTCTCTAGGCTGACTTTGGTATGTAATTCCTTGAAGCCTTGGCCAGAGTAAGAGCAATAATCTGTGTTTATTTAGATTAGAAAAAAATCTGGAGCTAAGAGCAGCCAAGAAGTTGAAGCTACGGGTGAAATTTCTACACTTACCGTGCAACTTTATCTGCCAAGTCCACCCTTAGTGTAGTTTGCAAAGGAGAGAGCAATACAATCCTTTGTAACAGCACCTGGGTATGTTGTTGGACTTGAGGTATTGGGCCTACAATATCCGCCAAATTTATATGTAGAGCGCTGAGTTGGCACAGTCGACTCAAACAAACAAGGTCATCGAGAGTGAGCAACTGATTGAGTACATCAAGTCGCGTGAGGTTGGGGAAAGCAGATCGCATATCTATAATGGACGATTCGTTGATCTTGATCCCAAATAGAGCCAGATACATAAGCGAACGAACTCTCATCTGAGCCCAATTTGAGTCTACAGAAGGCAACGGCGTCAAGCCTCCCATGGGCTGCCCTCCTAGCGCCAAACTCTGTATTTGAGGACAGTTTTTGAACACGAGGCACATAGTTTGGTCCACCGTTTCTTCAGTGACGGGTATATGACCTTCGCCTAGAAGAATTTTTGAATAACCTAAAGTGGCAGATTTCAGTCTCTCCACTAGCTGTCTGACACTGAAAAAAGAGTGTATAGCATTGAGAGTAGCGTGGGTCAACTGGAGACAGCAGAGCTCGGGGAAAGGTTTGATTGGTAGTTCGATAGACACCAGGGCTAATGATAGATAGTCCGGCTGGTTTGGTATCAGAGAAATGGTTAAGTTATGAAGCTTTGGTAGACTAGATATAGCAATGAGTGACTCTGAATTGATGAAATGTCCTCGGACTATAAGAGTGACCAGGTGGTGAAAACTTCTCAAGTGATTACAAGCTAGGGTGGACGATACCAACTGTGTCAATTCACTTTGTTCAAACTCATCGACCGAGTTGGCGGACATAGGCTCTAAGCTGATGTCCAGAGCGAGCTGCTTCAGATTGGGACATTTGTATGCTAAAAGAGCTAGTGGAGTATCTGGGCTTGCTCTAAAATCATCGAAGGTTGAGGCTCGGAGCGTATGGAGCGAGGGCGATGCGAAAGTAGACAACCATAGCAAGAGATTCCGTCCGAATTGATGGCCAGGGGTGAATACTAGTTGTTCTAAATTTGGGAGTAGAGGCGAGACCTTTGCCTGCCGAGCAAGGGGTGGCCAGGAGGATAACCGGAAGTTTGGGTATGTAGTCCCCCCAACCTTCCAGCTCTTCAGTAGAGTAAGCTTTTGAACATAGGGTGCGTAGATATAAAACCGTGAAAAATCCGGAGAAGAGGGTTCTAAGATAGCAATTTGGATTAGCTGATTGTATAAATGTCAGTAGAGCCAAATTCAAAGCTGATGCATAATAACATACGCCGGTAGTCCCTGAATCGATGGTAGCAGCAAGAGATAAAAGCATCAATAGTGGCTGAGCACTTTCCAGGCCCCTCCAAATTAGTGGAGCCACAATGGAAAATGCCAGTTGCGACACGCAAACCAGCCGAGCACGATCATCTTCGTTGGAGTGGTTGCAGATGTCACTTAAAATATCAGATGTATTAAACGCAATATTGGCGTGGGTGGTATGCATGATATGGTAGTCTACAAAAAGGGTAAACACGCCTATGTACGTACTTGGAGTGCCGCGATGTAGCAGCACGCACGTTGTGGCGTTTTAGTCACATGCTCTCCTGTGCAATCTCGATTTCGTTAGCATTAGAGACGTTAGGCGCCGGTGAAATTTACCGGATCAGAACCCCCTCCACCTTGCTCAAAACTCAACAAGTGTCCTAT
>JAYRCO010000713.1:0-18725 GCA_037042815.1 Ceratobasidium papillatum
GGTGGATTTGAGGCTGGGCCGAGCAATGGGTTTGGGGAAATGGCGCATGATGGGTTCGGGCAGGGTGGATTTGGGATGGAGGATGGTAAGGCTTCGGCACGGTGGCAGCCACTGGAAGTCGACCCATTACCTGAACCACAAGAGCTTGCCGAACAGGTGAAAGAGTTGCTTGGGCCCTTGTGGGCTCATTTAAGCTCAGACGAATTTCTTTCCGACGAGTCGGAAAGGCAGGTCGAAGGGGTTGCGCAGATCTTGGTGACTCCTGAGAGGCAAGTCTTCAATGAATGTATTTTATTATGGCAGTAACTAACCAGTCTGTATTTTATATCTTTAATAGTCGAGGCTTGTACGGGCTACTC
The DNA here is from genome assembly GCA_037042815.1 of Ceratobasidium papillatum. Lineage (NCBI taxonomy): Eukaryota > Fungi > Basidiomycota > Agaricomycetes > Cantharellales > Ceratobasidiaceae > Ceratobasidium > Ceratobasidium papillatum. The sequence goes on from JAYRCO010000713.1 coordinate 360, forward strand.
ACTCAACAACCTCGCGGGGCTTCTCGTCCACCAAACTGGACTCGATCCCGAATTCGCCGACAACATCTGATATCTCTAGGCGTCCCCATCAACCTAGACGAAGTTCTTCCCCAATCCGCTCTGAAACCACTTCCAGTTCTTCACATCCAAACCGAGGCATCGCACCACCCTCGGCCACTATCCGCTCCGCCTGGACCACGACCTGGCGAAACGCTGCCAAGCAGAAGTGCGGGCGGGGGCTCTGCGCGAGGAAGCAGGACTGGGACACCTGCCGGTAGTCCTATATCAAGCTCCGCCAGGAGGTTACCACCGACTGCATCCAGTGCTCTAAGGCTAGGGCCGAAGCCACAGATCGATAATAGGAAGATCGAGGAGTCGTTGACTATGACACCTGGTACAGTGATTTCGCCTCCTTCGGTATTGGCTGGTATTCAAATTGCGTTTGATAGACAACCTCTCATTGCTTCCGCTTGCTCAATTAGAAGCGCACTTGGCTACTATGCGCACGCTCACCGCAAGCAGTTCGGCTCTCCTCACTCATCTGCTACAACAAAGAGAAGCTCTTCAACAAGATTCCGATACTTATAATAAGCTAATAGCAGACCTTGTGGGAGAGGCGCAAAAGATGAAGTCGGGCGGGTCTCGAGGACGAACAGGAGTCGTAAAACGGGGTAGTTTAATGTGAGATGGACAGCTGGGATATGGGACGAGGGTTACCGAATGAGGAATGAGTAGCTAGTCTAGATCAACATGAAGTCCATTGGAAGCTGGGCTTTGGATAATGACCAGGAGGGCGCACTGTGGCGCGCGTTACGAACACTAGGAAATGTTATAATGCCGCCTGTTGGCGGTCCGACATTGCGAATAGGCAACAGTATGTATTAGTAGCACATTGAATACTGTACCAATGAATCACGCAATTTAGACGCAAAGCGTAACATTGAGGCAGGGCTAGTAGATGGTACAAGATACTATTATGCACAACAAGGATATACATGGGCAGACCGAAAACGAACAAGCATGAGTAGTAAGTGTGAACGCATGCATGTAGTGTGATATATACGAGAAAAGCAAACTAGGTTTGATCGAACAAATAGCACAAATCTATCTGGCCGTGAAAGCTAATAGTTGGTTCTGTCCTAGCCACATGCCATCTAACCCCATCCATCCCACCTTCCGAATCTTCTAAACTCCTCCAACACGCATTGTCGGCTTTGCTTCTCCTTGGTCTCTTTGCCGTCTGAATCCCCTTTGCCCTTTCCTTTGCCTTTATCGGCTGTCCCCCTACGTGACGCCATCCCGGACACGACTGACATGTCTTTTGGCGAGCTTGAGAGAACAGAGCCGCCTGATCTTCCAGATGTAGGCGTCCCGGGCCGGGTTTCAGATGGGCTTGTTGCACCAGCGACGGGTGGTAATGAAAGTCGGTACCAGCCTCCAGAGTACGTTAGCGCGACAAGTTGGTACTCTGTTGCAGGCACAGGTTCAGGAGGTGGAGCAGTTGGCTTCACAGGGTGTGAGCTGGTCGATCTAGTGACTTTGCCGGGTTTGGCGAGCGATATGGGCGTTGGAGGCGCTGGTGCGGGGGTAGGCGCTTCAACGGGGACTTCGATCCAGGCTACCGTGCACTTCTCCTCCTCGATCTTCTCGGCCGTTGGGTCAGTAAGTTGAGTCCCAAGTGCAGCGAGATTACTGGATGGAGGTTGGGCAGGGAGGCGATATTGCGCATAAGACCATTCGGATACGAGAAACTTTGGCAGTCGTACGAAGGGAGCAAGGGGAGAGAACATCGACTGCCGGTTCCTATACGAAGTAGTTTATGTCAGTTTCGACCTGATCTAAGGAAGCAAAAGAGAAACTGGGCTACAAAACGACGTACTTTGCGCCCTCTGCTTCGCCTTGTCGAGCAAGTTTAAACACATGCACCGTTCCCTTGTCACTCCATGTACACAGTTCCTGTTCATCTCCCCGAAAGGCAACACCATATATGTCTGCTCGATCTGTCCCACGGCGCAGCTCTCGTACTTTGGCGCCGCTACGTGTATCCCATACCCGTATTAATGTCCCGCGCTGAGAAGCCGTGGCTAGCAATCGGCCCGAAGCGGTCAAAGCAAGAGTAGCCAATCGGGAGGTGTGGGCCACAACAATCGCCACGGGACGCCTAGCTGGGGCAAGGGGGACATCAGGGCTGAGAGGGACCGGTCGTGGTTTAGGCGTGGGAACAGTGTTTGGTGGTGGGTTTGGGGGAGGCGGGTGAGGGCATGGTGGGAGTGGGATGAGCTGGACGTGGCCGAGCTGCCGGCCGGGGATAGCGAGCATCGTTGAACCAGGGGCCGTTGCGAGTGCCATGAGACCTATATATTCACATAATAGAGTCGTATTGCATTGGTTTCCAACCAAGAGACAGCACGGATATTACAACGGTCAGCACAGCTAGCAGCGGCCCGACCGGCGACTCACCACTCACCGCGCTCGTTCTCCGCGGTCTCCCATTCGCCGCGACGGACAACCTCGGCGCCGACCTCAAATGCAACCACTCGGCGTTTGAGCGCAACGACAAGCCAGCCTCGTCGGGTCGCAAGTCCACGAACCCGTTCCTTAAACTCCAGCTCGACAACCTCATGTTGAGCGGCAGCGTCCCATACTATAACTTTGTTTGCCGGATAAAGTGGAGCACGACCTCCTCCTACGAGGAACAGCAAAGAGGATGCTTGCATAGGTTGCACGAAGGCGAGAGTCCCGGCATCGGCAGGGAAATCTGACCCCACTATTAGCCCCAGCTAAACGTCATTAATGATAATCAACTTACCTCGCGTACGCAGGAGCTTGAGCGGCCAGGTCTTGTAGACAGCAAAGCCGTCAGGAGTACATGCTGTGAAAATCCGTGAATTGGGCTCGAAGCGGGCGTCGAGGATATGGGTCGGTGCGGTGGCGGTAATTGAATGGCGAGCAAGATTCATTATGACCAAGAACTACAAACGGGCAATTCTGGAAATAAATATATGAACCCGTGTCAGAGAGACACGGTGAGGTTTGGTTGATGATGGCGGTGGCGGGCTTCCGCCTGACGGTGACGACGGCAGAAGGGGCGGCTTAGATAGGGGTGGTCACGTGCTAAGGGTCTCTGGGATTAAGCTATCATTAGTTCCTTGACCATCACAACGAGCCTGCAAAACTATCTGCAGTGGTGGTTATATGCGGTTACCTGTGGCACTAGAGTCGTAGCCATGTGCATTCTGCCTATTATCGTGACTTCATACCCAGGTTTCGCATTTGCCGTGACTTAATCTAACTCACTATGGTGAATTAGGCGTCTTCTCTTGAGCAAAACGCAGAGTAAAGCCTTACCTTCCTTTGTCCAGATATCGTTTCTTCCGATTTTGGGTCGAGCGAAAAGCCCCAATCTCCTGTAGTGACTGGGGGTCACCGGAGTAGGACGTGTGTACAGCACGAGCGTAACTTCTTATTGACGCATACAGCATTCAGAATATTTATATATGACTCATGATTCAAAACTCAAATACTCAACCAATATTGTTGGGCCTTCGTTCAACTACAAAGAGCTTCTTCATGTGCATGACTTAAAATCAACCCGGCATCAACACATATTCGATAAGCTCATACCTCCAGTAGTTCGTCCACCTTCCTATGAAGCTCTTCAAACTATTATTCATCTCTCGCATAGATCCCCTTCGGGATGCCAATTCGACTTGCTCTGCGAGCTGTTGATTCTTTTTCGCTATTTCTTGATCTTTGAGCTCGAGCTGCTCGATCTTCGGAGCTAATTCGTGCTTCAATTGGTTTACCTCGTCGTCGGTTATGTCGACTTTCTCCTCTCCGGTTTTATCGCTGCTGGACTATAAGCCTTTGATGTCAGAAGAACGAAGTTGCACTTTACGAACCTTATACGCTCAAAACTCCACCTCCGTGATTCGGGACAGTTGCTAGATGGCCATAGATCGAGCTGCAGGCATCCGGTCAGTATAATTATATTACCGGAGAGCATTCAACATACAATTTTATCGTTATCCCATGATCTGTATTGAATATCTATGCAGTTATCCTCATCATACTGGATACTGTCAGATAGCTTTGAGGTTAAAATTCATTGGGACGCTTTGACACTACAATGACGTACAGAAATCCATCGTGTGTTTTCATGATAGTCCAGATAGTGGGCGTTTCACTAGTTCCGACAACTGCGCCAACCTGATTGCTTGATGCAGCCAGATAAACTCCATACTTGTAGTTCTTGATCGTATAGCCCCGTCCTGATTGCTGAATAAACCACTAGATAGTGGATCTAGCCATTCATATAACACGCATCGGTCTTTATTTGAACTCACATGCTGGTCTGGTGTGTCCGTCCAACGATTTGCCACTGCTCTATTCTTATCGTACTCTGGCACTGCTATTACGTGAGAGCATTCCTTGGATGCGATGTGGAAAGTTCCTGGTTCAGAAAAAAGGGCGTAGGGCTCTGACATTGTTCAACGACTTGATTGTCAGTGAGGGGTGTTATAGGGGTTGAAATTTAATACAGAGAAGTGGGTGGCTCCGTGTGGTATCTAAAAATAAAAGGCTCAAACCAGAGGGAACGATTGTGGTGGCTAAACCGTCATGGCGCCGCGGCCCAGCTGCCATTCATGAAAACCACGTGGCTATGAAGTTGGAGCTGTACAGCATTCGCGCCACGTCGAAAGATCTAACCACGCTCTGTTCACATGGTTCATAGATTATCTTATACTAATTCAAAATTACTGATATACAACAAGAAACCCTGGAGCTAAAACATTCAGATTTCATCGTACAGCCTGCTCATCCAAGAAGCAATGTACCCCAGCCCGTCCCCCTTTTCTTCGTTCTCCTCGCGGGCTGCTGACAGTGCTTGGTCCTTGCGCTTCAATTGGCGAATGGCAGCGTCTTTTTCAGTCAACTCGTGGTCCTTTTGTTGCATCTCCCGCTCCAACAATACAATTTGCGTATCCTTCAGTGCTGAGCTACGAATTTCAGCCTGCAATTCGCGAGACAACTTCTCGGCCTGTTGTTGAAGCGCTATCGGAAGATCTTCACCAGTCTCGTTACTAGAAAGCGACTGATAAGTTGTCTTGGGATTAAATGTGAACCCACTAACCTTAGACGCTCAAACTTCCATTTCCTGTTAGAAAAGTCTTCTCCGTACATGAGATGGACCTGAAAGCCAGCAAGGATATTTCTCTTGAGCAATGCCCATAATACATCTAGCATACATACCGTATTACCACTACTTCCCCAGCCGAAATGAAGATCAATAAGCCGAGGGCTATCGGGATATCGAATGCTGTTCTTACATTAGCGAAGCCTGATTGGTTGCGCATGCTTGGGTTGTGCTCACAGGTATCCACCTTCCACCTTTAGCAATACCCATGTGGTTGGAAACCTGTTAGCATACACACGAGAGTATACGTTTTTATTAGTAGCAGATATATGGTTTCCATACTGACAGTTCTTGAACTTGTACCCATCACCCGAGGACTGAACAAACCACTATATGACCCACACGTCACCTACGAATAGTAGACAATACAATAAGTAAAACCATACCTGTTGATTTCTTCTGTCGTGAGTCTCCCATGCTACGATTTTCCTGTGGTCGTGGTCGGAAACTTGGACGCTAGTTCCCGCCGGCTTGCCGACAATGCGATACGTTCCTGGTTGTAGTGATAGCTCAGGCTGATAAACAGGGATATCTCGTCCGGCCATCGTGCTCGGATAGTTTTGAATGGTTGAGCTATCTAGAGTAGGGCTGTGGGCGCCAACAATGGAAGGCAGGCGTCATGCATCTATACAGCGCCATCTGAGGTAAGTCGTGATCCGCGTCGGGAGGGTGTGGGTTGCTAGTATATGCTGAGTTTCTCGCCATCTAGAGCGAATCTGAACCATCACTAATTACACGACTTGCATTCTAGCCTCGAGTTTATTATTAGCTTTATTCCTCAATTTTATGTTTGCCCTACGTCAGAATGACGGGCAACTTGTGCTCATCAGAAGACAATACATGTTTATGAAGGGATCTCGCGCAGGCGACTTGCAAATACTCCAGCCACGACTATCATACGAGTCGCACCAGCCCATCATTTTACGGTATCTAGTCACATTCAGTCAACATCGTTCACAGAGTGTCACAAACTGTCCCAGAAATATTATTGTACATTGAGAAGAAACGTGAAACATCGGTGTTCACATTTTATCGTACGACCTACTCATCCGAGAAGCGATGTACTCCACTCTATCCATCTTCCCCTGCAAGCCTGCTACCTCTGTTTCCTGCTGAAACAACTTGCTTTCAAGCTGAGCTTGCCGTCCCCTTAAACATGTTATTTCTTCGTTCTCCTTCTGAACCTCCGAAAGCGCCTCCTCTTTGTCGCGCTGCAGCTGGCGAATAGTAGCGTCCTTCTCAGCTAGCTCCCGGTCCTTTTGGGTCGAGTGGTTCACCAGCAACTTAATCTCTCGTTCCAACGAGGCAATTCGATCGTCTTTTAGAGTTGAGTTCTGAGTTTCAGCCTGCAGTTCGCGGGACAGTTTGTCGGCTCGCTGTTGGAAGGCGGCTGGGAGATCTTCGCCCGTCTCGTCACTATCGCTAAGTTGGTAAAAATATATGGGGATTAATAGAAATCGACCAACCTCAAACGCTGGAACTTCCAAGTTTTGTTGGCATTATCACCTCCAGCAGCCCAGATATGGATCTGAAAGCCAACGAGGGAAATTAGTTTGAGCAATGCCCATAATACGTTTAGCGTGTACACACCTCGTTGCCGTTGTTTCCCCAGCCGAAATGAAGGTCAAGCACCCTGTTGTTATCGGCATACGAAACACTATTCTTGCCTCAGCGATGTCCGTTTAGTTGGATGCAACTCGAGCCTATACTCACAGGTACCCATCGTTCTTTTTCAATAACACCCAGGTGGTGGGAAATCTGCTGGCGTATACCAGAGAGTGCTGATCGGTACTGGCCACAGCCAAGTAGTTTCCGTGCTGACAGTTCTTGAACTTGTATCCATCGCCCGACGATTGAACAAACCACTGGATTGCTCACGCGTCACTTGCAAATCGTAAACAAAGTTAGAGAATAATACAAACCTGTTGGTTCTTCCTATTGTGAGTCTCCCATGGCACCACTTTACTATGATCGTGGTCGGAAACTTGGATGTTAGTCCCAGTCAGCTTGCTGGCAATGCGATAAGTTCCTGGCTCCAACGAGAGTTCAGGCTGATGACCAGAGAGATCTTGACCCATTATGCTCGATTTTTTTTTGAGTTATTCAACTTCAACGAGTGATTAAGTGGCTAGGTCGTGGGGCTCCAACACAGGAACGACGTAGCCACCGGCGCCAAGTGGCGAAACAATCACATGACTGTCTTACAAGCGACCGGCGGCTAGAATCTGACCACGTCTCAGCTCACTTTCGCGCGTCGCCGGTATCATACGTTTTGCCTCCACCAGTATCGCGACACGCGCGCCGCTCAAGTGAGTTGTTCTTCGTGGAAATTCTCAAATCTCCACGACTAAAGCTTAATGATGTGGTATAGTATCAAGGCTGCCGAGACCGATACATCAGAGCACACCCTCGGCTTCGGGCTTACTCTGACACACATCTTCACTGCCTTGCTGCGGACGGAGTCTAGGTGTACCCGATTACCTCTTTATAGCCACCAAAGCCTCAGTTGTACCCTCGAGCCTCACCAAAACGATGTCTTCCCCAACTCGGACCATCCCACCTCCCATATCGATTTCTCCCAGCAAGACCAAAAATGACCCCAAAGGACGAGCACGCTCCTCCAGCATTGTCGCCGTGCAAGAAGTTGGTGGAAATGGTGCTGAGGAGATGCTCGACCAAAGCGTGTACAGGAACCAGAACTCGGACTGGGTAAATAGCAAAGGTACGCAATGAACGAGAGGTTTTACCGATTAGTTAACATCTTGTAGGTGCCTGGATGATACACCCGATGCTCACCCTGGCCGCAAAAATCATTATTGACGTACTACCTGGTGTGACTCAGGAGGCGAGCTGGACAATTGTGAATCTTGGATACCTCTTGGTGGGTGCATCCCCCTCGGTCACTTCTTCTATCTGTCACTAACATTTTAAGTAGATTTCCTACGTAATGTTTCACGGTATTACTGGTATTCCATTCGATCCCGATCTGCACGGTGGCGCGTATGATGACTTGACAATGTGGGAACAAATTGATGAAGGGGCCCAGTATACTCCCACTAAAAAGTGGCTATTTACTATGCCGATTGGACTGTGAGTGTGCCAGTATTCCCCCCGCTGTCCGTTTTTATTCATTCGTCGTTAGGTTTTTGCTCTCGACCCACTTTACACACTATAATCCTTGGGTGTTTGCTGTAAACTTCTCAGCCTTACTGTTTGTTCTGTTCCCAAAGCTGCCACAAGTGAGTCATAACTAGTTTTCAGAGTCGTCATCGCTGACATTCGAGTAGCTCCATCGCCAACGCATCAGGTTTTTGGTTGATGAGCCTCTCCCATCTGGAGCTGCAACGCCGATGACACCTATGACACCGGGGGCTACCACTCCTGTCAATCGCCGTTCTTGGGCTCAACCTTCGAATTAATCTCTTGGGTTTCTTTGTCAACCTCCTTTCTCGGCTCACTATACACATCCTCTGGACTTTCGTTGCTGTGGTGCATGTTACTTATTGTTGGCACTAAGCAGATAATTCAATACATTGCATATACATCGAAGGCGACAGGAAAGCTCTACTACAAGACACATTGAGATCATTTTTGAAGTATGTGAGCCACTCATGAGGTGGGGGCTGTGGTGTTGCCGCCAGATTGTGTGGTCTCGAGGAGCTCGCGATAGTGACACAACCGCAGCCTATATCTGGGTAAGCAACAGCGCGAACTGAGGTCTGGGACACTTACAAATTTCGCAGCAACATCATTTGAGTGATTTTTCCCACTGCCGGCATGTACAAGGATGCCTTTAGAGTTTGATTGTAAGCATACCCAATAAGCATTCTATTTCTGGCTTACCTTTTCTCTGACATCCGACTCAAAGTTCCTATCACTTGCAACGTTGACGCATATACACCCGTCCTTCAGCCACTCAGTTTTGACTTTGTAACTGGCGCTAGGTACGGCGGAGACCACGACATCCGACACAGCTAAGCACTGCTCCAAAGTCAAAGGACACGGGTGTACCACATGGTGTGGGTTATACCTCTTGACCTTTTCCACTCCGTTGGTGTTCACGGTGGGGCGCTTCGTATATTCTTGTATGCTGTCGATATCAGCGCTGAAGACGCGAGCACCATCGTTGGCGAGTAGGGCTGCAAGCGGCCGGCCGACTACCTCCGAGCGATTTATGATAGTAACTGTGCGGCCGTATGCTCGGTCGCCATAGTCTAGGATGGTGTTATAGACTCCGATGGCCTCGAGAGCTTTGACGATTGCGAGGGGGGTGCAGGGAATAATGGATTTGACATAGCCTTCTGGTGCGTCGGCTGTTTGTGTCGGGAGTGTCGGGGATGATTGTGTTGGAGTAGGGACCCCAAGGAGAGACTGAGGGCGGATGAACCTTTCTAGATGTGTCAGCGAACACTGTTCTGGTGTTTCGGAGAGCAGAACATACCTGATGTTATGGTAGAGGTTGTAGTGGAACTTGACGTGAAGACCTTCGACATCCTTGAACGGAGATACGACCTGTTGAAGATAGTGATCCTATACGAACACAGTCTAGTCAGAGTCTGTTGAAAAATCTCGTGCATACTTACTCACCTGCAACCCTCCAAAGATTGGGTAATAAACCATTATTCCATCCACATTTGTGTCCTCATTCGCGTCAATGATAGCCTCTTCGACGCCCTCTCCATCAACACCACCGTCTAAAGATCCTCCAACTTCCTTTAGGACAAACTCAATACCAATTGCCTCGCAGGTCTTTTTGGTGAATTGTGCATACGACCTGGATGGGGCTGAAGATGTCGATAGGATGCCAAGCAGACAGGGCTTTCGTGGACGAGCTGAAGGTTCGGCCAGAGCTTCTTTGATATCTTTACGGAACTAGGTCACGTCGAGTGTTAGCATCTTTATATATGAATAAGCTATAGGACGTACTTTAGTAGCAATTCCATCTGCCTTGACCAATTTGCCCATCCCTGAATGAATTATTGGTTGCACTGGACTATTGCAGCGGTTATAGCACATGGTGTTTGATAGGCGAGACGAGGAAGAAACGATACTCACGCTGCCATGGTTATATGCCCCTGTGGTATGTTCGATAGACCTTGTACCTGTTGCCCCTGTCGAGTTGGACCCAGCCGTGAGTGAATGCAAAGTGTTCTGCAGATCAAATTCAAGAATCTTTTGGTGGACCCTGGATAAGACTGGTTTACCTAAGCCATCTATCACGTGACCGTGCGCAGGACCTCCACGTCACGTCTGTCACCGCTTTCACCGAATTATACGATGCTCGCCTTGTACTTTATTTTGACATTTTTGCCCTTTGCGTTCGCTCAATTTGGGGGAGGATTCTTCGAGAATATGTTTGGTGGGGGACAGGGACAGAGGCAGCACCAACAACAGCACCAACAGCAACAGCGACCAGGTTCTATGTGGAGTCAGCAGGCAGACGCTAGTAAGTGTCACTTTAATCTGAATGGTATTTCTTGCTGGGTGCTCAAATTATTTCTACGATATAGTTCCGTGCTCTCAGTATCTATGCCCGAGCACTCTCGCTTGTGTCTCTAGCCCGGTTTTGTGTCCGTGTCCTGCCCCCGAGGATATCAAATGCGTGATACCCGACGCAGAAGGAGGGTCAAACGACGGAACCGTCATGTGTGTGAGGGGCCCGGATGGATGCAAGCAGCTGGATAAGCTGCTGAAGCCATGAGTTGGCGTGGATGCAGTATGTGTATTACCTTTGATGCGAGTTACGTGGCGCTAAAGTGGCAAAGCATTTCCCCATTAAAATCATAAATCAGATGTATAGACTATTTGGGTGTCTTTTCAAACGATGATCTCCGTGTTTGAATACATGGCCACTCTTATCACCTTTTTGAGGCTGAACCGCTGCTGGTACCGACTGGTACAGAAGGTTGAAATTTCGGTAACGTGACGATCGCCGAGTGGCAATCATAAGAGCCCCCAAACCTGCCAGCTATTCCAACTTCCCCTCTACCCTGCCCCCAGCACTGCTACCAAGATTATTTACTATGGGTACCAAGACTCTCTCGACCTATACGACGTTAATTGCAGCGATTTATGTTGTTACAATTATGTTTCGCAAATGGTGCCGGGCTTGGGAGCGCCGTGGTCTGACTCTGCTCCCTGGCCCTGCTCGACATAAATGGGCTAAAGGTCCGTTTGACCAGCTATATATGTATTTTCTGCTGAGACGTATATCCTAAGGGCATGTACCCGCGCTGTATAATCCCAATACCGCCTTGAAGTTCCATGATTCTCTCAGCGAGCATGGGCCTGTTGCCAAATTATACGGGGTGTTTGGAGTAAGTCTTGTACACAGAGTCCTATACCTTAGATGGGACAACAACTTTTCAACTTTAGAGCCTTCGTCTCTATGTCAACGACCCGTACGCTATGAACGAGATCCTCCTCAAGGAGCAAAACGGGTTTGAGAGGACCGAGAGCTATGTGAGGTCCGTACATCCACTAAAAACCAATGCTATGCATGTTCTATAATCCGCACAGCAACTTGAACATGGTCTTAGGACCTGGTCTTCTCGGTTCTAGAGGTATAAGAAGCTCTTGTTCCAGCTTATGTGGGAGCTTATGTAGGCTTACCACTGTTCTGTATAGGAGCCAAGCATAAGGCACAACGCAAGGTACGCAGCCCATTTACTGTTACCCCACCCATGCTTCTGATAGAAAGAAACATGAAGATTCTTGCTTCAGTATTCAATTCAACTTCACTGCGAGCAAGTGAGTAGATGAAATGATTGGCGTCTATTACGGAGTATTGCTAAAACTTTATTACTCAGTGGTATGGAAAGTCCTTGTATGCGTCAGAAATAGCAATTTGATCGGTCAAATCTGATTTCGTCCAGTTACCAATATTCCACGATGTGTCGCGCCAAGTACGTTTACAGTCTAGACACGAATTAGGTTCAACTGATGTGATCATCTTCAGCTCATAGCGGGAATCGAGGACGAGATCAAGGTTCAAGGAGTGGCAGTTGCTGACGTGGATGTTTTCAAATGGGGTTATCGCTGCGCTCTAGATTCAGTTGGTGAGCACCCCAATAGGCGTTCACCTCCAACCGTAGATAGCTGAGCTTGATGCAGGTCGAGCTGGTCTCGGCCACGACTTTCAAGCAGTGAATGGTGTAGATAGCGAGTACAGCAAAGCAATCAAACATCTTCTGTGATTGGACTATCTTCCTACGTTTGACTTTTGATTCTAACTTTTGCCCAGCCCGGCTCTGTTCGAGCTCGCAATTCTGAGACCAGTCATGCCGACGTTGTACAAGATTGGCCCAGCTTGGTTTCGGCGAGCAGTTATTGAACGTGTCCCGAGCAGCGCAGTTAAAAAACTGCTGTCTATTGTCGATATACAGCAGGAGCAAGCAGTTCGGATATTCGAGCAGAAGAAAGCGGCTCTAAACCACGGTTCTGACAAGAAAGATTCTGCGGCGGCTGAGAAGGATATTATCACGCTTATGCGTAAGCATATATCCTCCCTACATTTGTTAGCTGCTTATCCTGTGTTAACAGTTCAGGCCAACGCAAATGCAAACGCAGAAGACAAGATCTCAGAGGAGGAAATGATTGGACAGATCAAGTGAGCCACCAGAGCGCGTATCCCTCAATAACAATACTCATATCGGTAAAATTAGCACTCTCATATTCGCAGGTCACGACACAACCAGGTATGCTCCCGGTTGCACTCAACCTATTAGCCCCCTAATTAATATACGCATTTGGCCAGCGGAACGATCGCGTGCGTCTTGCAAATGCTTGCCGAGAACACTCGAGTCCAGACCGAGCTGCGGGAAGAGCTGCTCCAGAGCTCCACAAATGAAATAGACTATGCGACGTTGGAGTCTTTCCCGCTGTTGGAAGCAGTAATCAAAGAGACTCTACGCTTGGTACATAAATTCGTCATTTCATCTCTATTACATGCGCTCATACCGATTTCAGCACCCACCAGTAACAATCGTCGAACGAGTGTAAGCCAACGCCACCCCGATCCACTATGTAACACACTAAAACAAATCCCAGCTCGACCCGAGACACGATTCTCCCGCTCCGAGCCCCGACGCGGAGCACATATCCGACAACCCAACTGGCCGTCCCCGCTGGAACACTCGTCATGCTCAGCCTGCGCGCTGCGAATCGGGATCCAACAATATGGGGAGCTGACTCGTTAGATTGGAACCCCTATAGGTGGTTGGAGCCGTTGCCGGCAAACGTGGCGGATGCGCGTGTGCCGGGTGTTTATTCACACATGTGAGTTTCAGAACGAATTTGGTCGTGTGGAGCTGGTTTGAATGGCTGGGCATGGTTCTAGAATGTCGTTCCTTGGGGGACCGTATTCGTGCATGTGAGTTGTCAATGGTTCTGTACGTGTGTGTTGTGTCATCTGACACATTGTTTCGTAGTGCATACAAGGTAAACAGGACTGCATAATTGGTTATTGGAGCCACGCGTAGTTGTCTATGCTTACCTTGTTTTACACAGTTCGCCTTGTTAGAAGCCAGTAAGTCGTCACATTTGACGTGTTAAACACGTCGTTGATGAACATTGATCTTCAGAAGTTGTCATTGCGTCCCTTGTACGAAGGTTCCATTTCTCGCCCGGTGATCGGCCTGTCGTGTGGAAGGTGAAGGAAGTCCCTAACGTCCAGAGTTTACCGACCTGACTTTTTTGTATGCACAGTTTGGCGGAACGTCAAAGCCTTTTGTAGTCGACCCCGCATCAGGCGCCTCGGTCCCCGGCCTTGTTCTCAAGCTCGGAGTTGTTTGAGTCACGTTTTTGTTTCATAGCTCGGTCTCCAAAGCGAACAAAAAAGAGACTCGCAGAACAGGGTGGCCAATATTTCCACAAAGGGCATATAAACAAAGATATCTTCTGTAAATTTAGCAACGTGGTTCAGGTGTATGACAGACGTGAAGAAAGTTTGATTGATACGGTCACGTGCGATAATCCGTTTGGCTGGGCCCAACCTCCCAAATCGAGGCGACTCTGGCTATCAACATGACGCGTCAACAAGCCCACATGTTGTTCAATGAACACACCCAATGCCATTGATGCAAAAAACTGTACAGGTGTTACAGATGCACAAACCAGAAAGAATATTATACGAAGAAAGAATTATAAATAGCGCAGTGGCATGACATGCTATGATTCGGTTTGGTTTGATTGAGATGAAAAAACTGAAAAGAGGTTCATATTGCACTTAAAGGAGAGGGGCATATGTAAAAAGAAAGTTGAAAGTCGTGATGATAGTTCGTTCCGACTACTCGCAGACAGAGGAGACCTCCAAGCCACAGGGGGTCAATGCATAGGGACAGGGCATGACGAAACAAGACACTGTGTGAAAAAAAGGTTAGCCAGCGTGAAAGTGACGCCACCCAGACGGACGTACAATGGCAACCATGAATTCCGAGCAGCTAATCAGACGAGTCTTGGATCTGCATTCGCGCCCAGGGCGAGTCGACGCTAGTAGACGTCGCCAGCCGTGAGGGCCGCTTTGGAGTGTTTGAGAGCGGAGAACTCGAGTGACCGTCCCATGCAAACAACAGGGGTGGTGGCAAATGCTTGACCTTTCGCTGCGGGACGCTATTCTCTTTCGGCGAATCAAAGACGAGGTCTGGTACCGCCTCCTCATCCCACGTCATGGGCGAGGGTGATGAAGACGCGTCATAGCCGATCGGGTCGCAGTAGACGTCGAATCCAGGGTGGTGCGCGTCGGGCTCGCGGGGTTTGTTCATCCATCGCGACGCTGACACGGTCGGACCTCGGTTTGTCTGATTTGGCACAATCTCAGGCGAGGGAGCTAGCACTAGCGCGTCTGGCCGGCGGCTTTTCGGGGTGGCGGACGGGGTGGAGAGCGAGCCACCGAGGATGGGCGACGCTATCAGGCGTGTCGGGGCAGACGGCAGAGGGTCGTAATCGAGGGTCATGGCAGAGGTCGCGGCGAACCCAGAGTCGTCGGCGTCCATCTCGGCGTCCTCGAACAGGCACTTGGAGACGCGGGGCGGGCGGGGTGCAGCAAACTCGCCAGGAGTCGACGGCTTCGAGTCAGTCGCACGCTTCTTGCATGGACTCGCAAACGTTGCTGGGCTCAGCCGCCGCTTCAGCGACGCAGACCCAGGCGTGAATGTCTTCTTGACACTCGACTCGGCGTAGAAGCGGGCCAGCGGGAGCGCAGCAAACGGCGTGCGCGCAGGCGACGGCTGGGATTGGGACGGGGTAGAGGCCATATTGTCGTGAGTGGGGCTTGGATGACACAGCGTAAGCAAAGGCAGGCAGACGAAGAATATAATATCGTGGCTTAAGAGGAGGGCATAAAACGTGCTGCACACAATAATGAGGCAGACGCAGAAAGGGGGCTTGTCAGGATATCGCTTGTGGTGGTCGCTGTATATAGGCACTCGTGCCCGTGGGCGGTATCACATCATTGCAAATCACATCACGCCCAAACACACCACGCACATTCATTAACCCCCTGTCAGAAAATGATTCCGGTCGACTTCATTTGTTTGATTTTCGCCCATATGCTCCGTATGTGACAATCGAATGAATTAAAACTCCAGGAAAAATGATACAGCGAATGGATCCGAAAAAGGGCGCAAAGCAAAAGCCAGTGTTCTCAACAGTCACTATATAAAAAAAAGTCTCTTGTCTATCACATAGCGTAACCACCCGAGTGCCCGCCGTCGTTCCCACCCCGACGCTCATAGTGAGGCGGCGGCGGGTTGTTATCCGGGTACGGAGTCTTAGAATCGGTTCGTTCCACAGGGTCGTCGTACGCCAGACCCCCGCCGAGGCTGCTCCCGTGCGATCGGCGATCCCCAGCCTGATACTGTTGAGGATAGGGGTTCTGCACATGCAACTGGTCCTGAGGATACTGGCTATACTCCGGGTATCCGGCATAACGCGGGTCGTTGCCGTATTGCCCAGCGCCAACTGCCGGTCCTTGCACGCGGGGATCTCCCGCCGGGACGGGCGGGGCCTGCCCATAACCTGGTGCCAGATGAGCAGTCGAACCATAATCGCTTGCGCCATCATAATACGAGTCAGGCCGGCCGTTTTGGTTGTAGTAATATGGAGGCTGGGTGGGTCCATAGCCAGAGTACATAGACTGTGCGTCGCTCTTGGGATCTTGCCAATACTGGTCCCCTCCAGGTCCTCCGACATAAGGAGCCTGTTGGGGCAAACGGCGGGTAGGAGGCGCGAGCTCGTCGTCAATGTCAATGTCTGGCAACGTCGGCTGGGGTCCTGCGCCGACGATTTGACCATTCTTGTCCTTCAGATGAGAAAAGTCGCCCGCAGCTTCCTTGCGGGCCAACCGCAGTTGCTTTTGCACCCGGAGCTTGTTCTTCCGTTTGATAAGTTCCGCGATACGCTATGATCAAAGGTTTAGTACTAATACAGCCAAGTTTAGATCAAAGCGTACCTTGTCAACCTTATGGCAACAGTATTCCTAGATAAAATGACGTTTAGCGTAAATATTGCGTTTTATGTGGTACCTAGAACAACGAACCTTCAAGTTGCCCTGAATGTAGCAAAGCAGTGGGACGTAGCAGAACGCGGCGATCACCAACAAGAGTACACTACCGAGGAACACCAACACCGTGAACATCATAGTGAGGAACAGAATCGAGGTAAGCAGATCCTTCGTGCTGAGGTAGTCTGTTGGGTCCCAGGACTCATTGTTGACCTGCCAGAACGAATACAAGATCAAGCCGTTGATAGACTGGCGCGGGCCATCAGCCAGTAAGAGACGTTTCCACCCTATCAAACATAAATGTCAATGATAGTTTGTTGACAAGGTGGCGGGAGCCTATACCTTTGAAAGTAAAGAAGACAAAGAAGGCAAAGTCGTCTTTCTTCTTGGTAGAGTTTTCAATTTGACAGAAGAAACAAAAATGATCGTACGACCCTGTTCAAAGGCTATATATAAGTACTTATCGGAATAGACTATCACAGAAATACGCACGAAGACTGTAGTAACAATTGGCCATGACGTTCGTAAACGCATAGGAGATATCACGACTCGCAATAATCTTCTTTGCTTTGTACGCCTCATAAGCCAACTATAAACCAAACAAAATGAGTCAACACCAAAGTCTAAACATAGAAAATCAAAAGAAAACGTACCAAAAGGAACGAAAAGATGATACAACCGACGAAAATCCACTTTGCAACATCAAACTGGATTTGAACGGCACAGTCGTCACCGCACTTGGAGTAAATCTGATTGGTCCATCCGTCGGACGACAACATGGTTACGGCTGTGAAGATATCGGACATGTAGACGAGAAAGGCTTTGACGACTAGAACGTAGACCCAGATGTATCTAAAATTGTCTTAGCTGTTGATTCGTTGATCAAAAAGAGGTCTACCTACCGCACTCGAATACCAAAATTCTTTGAATGGTAATCACGAGTGTCGATAAAGTCAAACTGCAATACAAGTCAGCCATGAAGCTCAAGATAGCAGAGATAAAAACGCACTTTGTGGTCCTGCACCTCCTCTCGCTTCCATTGTGGACCACTGAAGCACATCTTGGCAAACGCTCAACGAGGTAAATCTCAGCAGCAAATTAAATCCAAAATTGCTTAGACAGTTTTTGTTCTCGCGACCGGCGAAAGAACGGTGCCCTTTGAGGGGCTAGATACGCCGCAAAAGTATGTCCGTTTAGATATTAGGACTCTACGTGTCGAACAGCAGCAGTGGTATTGGTTTACCGGTAGTAAAGGGAGTGTGTGTTTGCGTGGCAAATGTAGGCGTTGCCAAGGGAGTGGTGTATAGGAGACAGGTCGTCGGGGGCAACGAGCGAGTTGCGCTGCGGCTGTGTTAGGTAATGCCGCACTGCCACCACGGCTTTCGTTTTCTCCGCGTCATCTTTCGCTTGCGTTCTTGTATCCACACTAAATTTATCGGTTTCTAGTTACTGTATCAACATGACGACTGTTCAGAAGATCAAGGAGATTGAGGATGAGATGGTGGGCTGCTGGTGTCCGCTCTTTAGGTCATAACTAATGCTTGTCTATGTAGGCTCGGAGTAAGTATTGGGTTTAGGGATAATAGGAATGGTACTAAAATAAGACCTTCGTACAGCCCAAAAGAACAAGGTGCGTAAAACAAGACTTATGTATTGAGCCCGATCTGAC
>JAYRCO010000714.1:0-18709 GCA_037042815.1 Ceratobasidium papillatum
ACAGTGTTGTTTGCGGTGGTGGTGGACAAGGCTCACCCTGAGCGTCCCGAAGCAAGTATCCCAGTATACTCGGAGCACGGGGACAGGCTGTGGTCTCTGCTGAAGTCGTGCTGGGAGTTCGAGCCGGAGATGCGGGTTAGCGCCACGGCGGTGTATGAGATCGTTAGTCAGGTCATCAGCATGTTTCCGTTATAGGCTGATTCGGTTGCTCGTATAGATGAAGGGGATCACGCAAAATGGTCTGCGGAGCGGAGAAGTTGAGATGGATGATGTCGTATAGAGTGGCAGGAGGAGCATCGACCGCAGCGCGGCCGCAACAGCGCTTACAAGCCCGAGGGCAGAGATGACAATGAGAGCGTACATGTCGAGTCGATTGGAAGATTCGTGTTAGCGACTGAGGAGTGTGTGCTAATGAAGATCAAGATACATGCAAAGTTTTATAATACATGCGCCACATGTTCACCATCACCTTAGAGTAGTTCGACTATATCATTGCATAGTTCGTATGTTCACCCACACCTACACATCATGCGTACACCCATCCACCGTGCTAGGTACTCTATAACGGTAGAGCCGGCCGATGCCCCAAGGCTCGCCCAAAATATATATGCGACATCGCTAAGTGATTTAAGTTATACAATTGTCTCATGTTATTCTACTTAGCTGCGAGTATATGCTGAGCGGTCATGCGTGAAGTGCTGACACGCGAAGATTGACGAAGAGATAGTTCACGCTGCCCTATCAATAGGCGCATGCTTGGAGTTTTTGCGATGACCAACAGCTGGTTAAGAGAGCAGATCTATAAAAAGAGATATCATAGCTATATGAAATAATATGCGACCAAGACGACATAGATGAGATAGTTATATGGTATCGCTACGTGAAAGTCTCTTGGTCGCAATGATGGCCTTCACACTTTGGATTCTATACGACAACCCTTTCGGGCCAATGTTCTTCTTACTCTGTAATGAATGGCTATAACAAGACACGAATCAATTTTAACACTAGGTTATATGCTAGGAATGATGTGTTCTGTTACATCTCAGAAGACCACCCTGCTCGCTCGCCGCACAGCCGAGCCGAGCCGTCCAACAAACTTGTGGATCACACGACACTGATTCGGTATAAGTTACAGCCTCACTGGAACGAATCTGTATTAGTCTTAAATAAATAAAAATCCCGTACATGTGTAAACAAAAGGCGCCACAGGTGCGAAACAAGAAAATGAATAGATAGAGCGTATCGCTAGAAAGGTCTAGCGATGGCTTGACTAACAAAGAAGACCTCGTACCACATGTACGAGGTAGCTAGCGAGGGTACGCATATACGCTGCTCGGATAAAGGAAGATGCGTACCTCGTGCGCGCTCGCGTGAGCACCGGGGTTTCTCGGTCTAAAAAACTGTAAAAGAGCCTTTCAATACTATCGTATTCGTTGTACTTAGTTTAGTCTTGAATCTACAATTGTTGAGCTGGTCAACTCGTCGCTTCGCAACGTCTAACTTGTATTTAACTCTTATTCATATTTGTTTACTAGGTACGCTGCTAGGACGGATATTTACTAACTACGTTTGTGTTTGTTTATATACAGAAACCTCGCACTCACGACACCAAAGGGAAATGACTCTAATATCTTGGTTGACTCAGATCTGCCCCGTTCACGTTAGTGCAGCTGTCTAGGTCGTCGGAGCTGTGAAATTGGTGAGGTATAGCCTGATCCACCTTTTTAGATTGCCTGGACCCAAGCGATCGCGTTCGCTTATGATAGCAACCAATCGGCAGTTGGCACTTCCCACAGAGTTTGGTACATTTTACCTAGTAGCCTCAGGGGGGCCGAGAACTCACCACCACAGTTGTAGTTGAGCATAGTACAAGTAATAGAAGTTATTTGCATACCTCATATACGAGGAACCGCGCAGAAATAAATAAATAAGTTGAATGGTTTCCCGCCGAGATGAATGCTCGTGATCGGGCCAGTTTTCTATGAGAGATGAATTTGCGATAATCACCTCTCGCTTTCTCCCATCCTCACCGCCCGCGTCATTTCCTCAAATCACGCACCAGAGACCTGATACTTTTCCAGCATTATTCGTAGACTATTACGAGTCTCCAATAAAATATCTGGCTTGAAAACAGCGTTATGGAACTTGCTGCCGATCCCTCGAACTCTTACTGAAGTTTCAATGGCGTTGACGAACTATTCTAGAAATCGCTCCCAAAGCTCCATATCTTCATTGTGTTAAGTTATCTCCAGACTTACTTCATGGTTTCCACAAGCAGTTCTAGGATCATATATACCGGTTCAACCATAACGGGATGGGAGCAGACGAATACGACGCACGAGCGCGATCTCAGATTCCCTTTTCGGGGGTGTATCGCACATATCGCAGATGGCCGACGTGGAGCGTTGGCTGCTCGAGCGGTCTCATCAACCTATCGTCGCAAACGCACCTGGCGGCATCAATAACAAGGCTACTCAAACTACGCGAGCGGCTATGGAAGTGATTTACCTTGCGCAGTTGCCAACCTAGTCCGACCGATCTCTTAAGGCGTACGAATCCTTCTTTGGCAAATCGTCAGGCGTGGATCAGTAACGGCACTCGTCGAGAAAAGGAGGTCATTCGACGTTTCAACATACCTGAAATGCACGTTATCCGACAGCTCGCTGAACATATCCGACGCAAGGGAAGCCCAGAAAACTATTCGACCGAGACTTCAGAGCATCTTCACGTCGATCTGAATGATGCATGTCGTACGTCGAATAGGCGAGAGTGGAAGAATGAGGCTGTCCGATGGCTGACTCGGCGCGAACGGATACGAGACTTCGAGGCATGGATGGCGTAGTGTGATTTGGGGGGGAGAAAATCAGAGACTGGCGAGTAAAGTAGTAGATTAGAGTACCAACTGAAGACAACCCATCTACTTGGCCGCCTCAGATGCGACGAGCATGAGATAAGCCATGACGCAGATGTTGAGACCAACCAGGACAGCGGCGATTCCAGCACTGATATACATGGGCAGGACATTGATGAAGAAAGCGAAGAGAGCGAAGAGGGAGAGCGGTCACAAGATCTAGACGAGGGCGGTTATGAGGAACGAGTCATATACGACGAGCGGTTAGTTGAGGAGGATGAGAGCGGATTGAGGTGGGAGGCTGGTCAAAGTGAAGCAAATACAAAAACGAACATGGTGGGTTTCCCGACCAACACGTTGCGTTTCTATGTATGCACTATAGCTTTAACCGCTTGTCATCGCACTACCCCTGTAAACTCGTCGTTGAGTGCTAGGTCGAGCGATTGTGGTGGATACGGCGGAAGTCGAAAGTGGAAGCGCAGAACCGATTGGGATGATACAATCCCAAGATCTCGACCTCGCCGACGGCTCCAAGACAATCACAGAGCTACAAAGGAGCAATCAAAAACAAGCAATCAAGCGAAAACCTATTCGAGATTTCTGCGAAATCTACAAGCTCGATGTTGCGGAACTGATACGCGAGATCAGACACAGTCCGACCTGCCCATCCCAGTCAACGAATATACTCGAGTCGATGTCTAGCACGCCCTTCGAACGCGTTTATCCTCAACGCCTCATCACGCAAAGATCAAGATGCAGCAGACTCGTTCCAAGCCGGCTACCCAGGCCACGCCTCGAAGAATGACCCGGTTTTGTATGACATCACAGCAGGAGAAACCACACAAACAGCGAAACTGTATGGTAAGCAGGAGCCATACCGGAATACAAAGCAGAAAATATGTAAACTATTTGCTCGTTACCCAGATTGCTCCCTTGTATCCCCCGCTGATGATGTACCTTTGCATGTTCATGAAGGTGCCACCAACGGGATGTAGAACGACTGGGTTGCTGACGGTTTGCAGGGCAGATGGGCGGAGGCGGCATCGGACATTCTGCGTCTTTGTCCCTTGGCGCCGGTCATTCAAGGGCAAGTACCATGGGATATAGATCGCGACAGTGTGTTGGCTCGATTTTCTTCGTTTTATTTGAATGAACATCGCAACGTTGATGATTATATGTTTATGTGCTCGTATACTCTGTGGTTTTTCTCATCGAACAAATCGCTAATCTTATCTATTTCTATTTCTATTTGCTGCTTTGTATGGCACGGCAGTTGAGATATTGCCCTACAGGGCTTAAGGCGGCGGCGAAATGAATAGAATGAGCTGGGGCATGAGAAGCGTTGATCGTTCCTTGACGTGATCGACGCTGTCGGCGCCACAACACAGGCACGACACGCGGGGCAGCGATCAGACCAGCCTTTACACTCGCTGAGACCACGGAACTGTAAGTCTGCTCGGTTCCACGCCAGAGGTCCAGCAACGCGATATCGATTTGGGGCTCATGACAAATCGCGAGACCGAGCGGCTGCAAAACTTGACGTCCGGTCGAGCACCGTCGAGCGTTTGTTGGTGCTACTGGCGGAGGTATTCATTTCGGTAGCATCAATTGCCTCGATGTGTTGGTGACGGGGGGTCGTTTTCGTGATATCAGTTAGGGTTAAGTGCGAGTCACGGCCACAGTCGGTCTATCTGACAAGCTCTCAAGCGGGTATCATTAACTATATATTATGCTTCACTAAATCTAGTAGAAACTATCGACAGAAACATCGAGATCTCGGTTCAATGAGTCGCCCGTGGTCAATGCCAATGAAGTCAGCGATAAACCGATCGAATCTCCCCGCCAGTGGTGGAGCTCACTGGAATCCTGAGCACCGAAATCATTTGACTGTCAGCACCGGACAATCCCGTGGGAGTGTACTCCGGTCACCTTTGAGCCCTGTTCTCAGCTTACTAACCATCATACTCATTCTGTTTCCGTCAGGCAGGGGCCGTAAAGGCGTTATACTTGGACTTGATATTGACGTACACAGTTTTATCTCCTCACGCTACGTTATATACGGAGCTAGTCGGCATCTAACAGGAATCAAAAGCCCTTTGTGATAAGCACGAGTGCTCAGAAAGCTCAGAGTGTTGGCGCACCAATCGCACCGCTCTCGAATAGGAGCATTGTATACGATGGCGTTCTTGCTCGACACCTGGATCACCAACATGCCAGGTAATGCACTTGTGCTCTCGCCAGATGGTGGCCGTATAGCAGCTGGCTGTGGAGCTTCGGTCTACCTATGGGACGTAAACACTGGCCAAATGGCACTTGATCCTTTGGAAGGTCACGTTGAGCCTGTAGGTTGCGTGGCATTCTCGCCAGACGGACATACACTTGCTGCTGGAGCGGCGTGGGTGATCCGGATCTGGAACACCGAAAGCGGCGAGCTGATTGTTCGTATTCCTCGCCGGAACATCTCGCGCTGGCCATCTGGTACGGGTGAACCGCGCGAGCCGGGGCATTTGGAAGTTCTTACATTTGTGGTTTTCTCACACGATGGGCGTCTTCTAGTATCTGCAGGAGGTGATAAATGCATTTGTCTATGGGACACACAGACCTGGGGGGAGGCAAAGGAAGCGATCTATACGGGCAGCTTTCCAAATTCACTAGCCATATCACCTGACGATAGGATCATATTCTGCGCACTCGACAACCGAAAGATTAGAGCCTACGATGCAGCTACTGGACCAGTTGTTTTTGAGTTTATCGGTCATACGGATTCTGTCCGGTCAATAGCCCTCTCACCAAACGGTCAGCGTATTGCTTCCGCTTCATGGGACCAAACTGTCCGTATTTGGGACGCAGCAACAGGACACCAAATACTGCCTCCACTAACAGGGCATACAAAGTTGATACGTTCGGTCGTGTTCTCCCCCGACGGCAGATACATTGCGTCAGGATCGAATGACTATACCATACGCATATGGGATGCAGAGACTGGAACCATGCGCAGCCGTCCACTGTCCGGCCACACTGATGTAATCAGCGGCCTTGCGTTCACCCCAGACGGTACACGACTTATCTCACTAGCTCGAGATTGTACTATCAAGATCTGGGATGTACGTGCACTCGGTATACAAGCAGCAGAAGTCCGGGAGCCCATCTCGAAGGAAGCCGAACCTCTGAGTGCGGAGATCACAAGCGCAACGGTGCGATACCTCCATTGTCTCCTTCTCTGTCCGATGCCTGACATCTTGATCACTCGGTGATGTTCAGTCCCCTGAGATGGTTGTTTCGCAGCTTGGTCTCCGAGGCTGCCCAAACATGACCAACGAGCTCAACTGGTCGACCTGCACCGAGAACCCTATCTCCCGCGGGGGGTTTGGCGACGTCTACCGATGCAACCTGAAGAACGGAACCGAAGTCGCCGTCAAGACCATACGGCCGTATGTCGGCTCGAGCGACCAGAGCCGCAAGCATCTCGAGGTCCGTCGGGAGCCCTGACAGTATATCTGCGTTTGACAGGACGATATAGCATGCCGCGCGTGAGCTGTATACGTGGGCCAAGTGTCGGCATCCCAACGTACAGCAGCTTCTGGGGCTGGTCATGCTTCGAGGCCAGCTTGGGATGATCACGCGGTGGGAGCCGAACGGAAGTCTACCGCAGTATCTCGAGCAACATCCAAGCGCAGATCGATGCGTTCTAGTGAGTGCGGTCAAGTTCTAATAACCGAAGTATCTCATGATTGCTGCGGCAAACAGAGCACGCAGGTGACGGCAGGCCTGATGTATCTTCATGATTCTGGGGTGGTCAGTGTCCGCTCATGCTTGTTTTTATGTCTATCGCGTCTGAGTTCGTCAAACCGTATTTTAGGTACACGGCGATCTCAAAGGCGTGCGGGCCCATATCTGAGTTCATGTATCGCGATTGCTCACCACACTCCCACAGGCAAACGTGCTTGTGTCCAAGGACGGAGCTGCTCAGCTGTCCGACTTTGGAAATGCCACGCTGCGTGAGTATACACTTCACTTCTCCAACAACTCCACCAAGGAGAGTCTATCGCCGCGCTGGGCGGTGAGTGTCTGCTTTGTGAGGTGACTCTCGAGACCAAGACTATCGATATCCACAGGCTCCGGAGCTATTCAAAGGCGGCAAATGCGATGTACATACAGACATATATGCGCTTGGAATGGTGAGCAAGAAGATCTTGATTGCGATGCTATCGAATAACGGCTCCTGATAGACAATCTTGGTATCTCATTCCTTTCCTTGCGCCGACTACTGCTCACTACCTTGCGTCGCAGGAGATCATAACAGGTGAAGCACCGTGGGCGGGCAAAGGCGACCACACAGTGTTGTTTGCGGTGGTGGTGGACAAGGCTCACCCTGAGCGTCCCGAAGCAAGTATCCCAGTATACTCGGAGCACGGAGATACGCTATGGCTTATGCTGAAGTCGTGCTGGGAGTTCGAGCCAGAGATGCGGCTTAGCGCTGCGGCGGTGTATGAGATCGTTAGTCAGGTTATAAGCACGTTTTCGCTATGGGCTGACTCGGTTGTTCGCATAGATGAAGGAGATTACGCAAAATGGTCTGCGGAGCGGAGAAGTTGAGATGGATGACGTTGTATAAAATGGCAGGAGGAACATCGACGGGAGCGCGGCCGCAGGAGCACTCATAAGTCCAAGGGCATACACGATATTTGTGAGAGCGAGACTCTTGAGAGCGCACATGTGGAGTCTATTGGAAGATCTGTGTTCATGTAGATCAAGCGACATGTAAAGTTATTTATATATGCGATGCATATCCGCCATCACCTTACACATGAGTCGTACTCCAGCATACTCGGCTTAATCTGTACGTTCGTATTTTAATCCATGGCAGGCCGATAACTGGGATGAAAGACAGGTGAGTATTTTGACATAAGGTGATGAGCTAGACTCAAATTCGAAAATAAAATAAAATAAAAATAAATCAGAAAACGTTACCGATTGGTACAACACTTGGCGGGATCATTTTGGCTAGCGACTTAGTACGCACTCCGGTGACGTTGCAGACCACGCCGTTTACATGCGCCTAGCGAATATAGACAAGCTAGTATGGGCGCGCACGAGCGAGAACGCATGGGTACTGGTCGCATACATACCCAAATCGAAGTTTGAGCATACCATGGACAAACTAGCGGACTGGCCAAAAGCTGTACGAACCAAGCTCCTTGGTGCCTTGGACCGTCGCCTCTTCCATCTCTGCCTGGAAGGCATTGTACAAGACCTCCGTCGCACAGAGCCACACGATGTGGTGGACCCGGAGGGAAATATGTGATCTTTTCTGTACGAACTCACTGCCTATGTCGCCGAGTTGGAGGAGCAATGGCTCCTTGCCGGACTGGGGAACCTAACCTGCCCACACTGCGATAGCAATACCAACTACCTTGGCGACCCCGCGTGTAGCCTTCAACGAACCCCCACCGACGTTCTACGGAAGATCAAGGCAATCAAGAAGAATTGCAAGAACGACTGGGGCATCAAAGAAGGCAGCTTGTTGTAAACCTTGAGCATAGGCATTAAATAGTTCTGGAAGAGTATGTACCAATATGTACCCTATCAGCTTCTGAGCAACTGATTGTCGTACACGTCCTCAAGAACTTCTTTGTGAGTGAATTGCCAATTGTACAACAGGCATGACATCGATTGCCATGTGAGCTCATACACAAATATCGCTCAAACTGCATTCTCACCGCGGGTAACGCCACCCATCTAACAAAAACCAAATAAGGCATATCATAAGGCGTATCAACCCAAAGATCCAATAGCACGGCGGGGTAAGTTCCATTCAGGATCGGTTCCGCCAGCACCCCTCATCGCCTCGCTTGTGAACTAATGTTAGAGTCCGACAAAAATAGGCTGGAAGGATGAAGAATTTTGCAGGTCAAGTGCGAGCTCACTCTAGACGAGCAGACGTACAGGTGATCGTGACGGTCCTCACCGGCCTGTTCTGGGGCCGCTAGGCTCAGGTGCCGAGGAAATGACGGGTGGGGCATATGGTGTGATCGCGTATAGATCGATCTTGGCTTCATTGGTGCTGATTTTGATCTCGGGCTTGCTACCAATTACAGACGGCGATAACGGACAAGGAGCTCAAGAATGGAAAAGTGCCAAGCATATAGGAGGCTTGGAAAGTGGTTGTGGCAGGATGGTGTGCCGAGCACAGAGACGACCAGAGACGAGCTTGACAGCCCCTCAGGGTTGTCGCATATGGTGACGAGGGACTGGAGGTCGAGGCCTAGGGGCGTGCTCCGAAGTGTACGGACAATATCTTGGATGCCCATTTGCAGGCTATTGCGGGGTCAGTGTTTTACCGGGAAGTCCTCGGGTGACATGAGTGTGAGACATCTATCGTATGTGAACGAGGAAACTGTAGGAAGTGCGATAAAGATAACGGTTGCCAAGTTGCTTGGTGAGAGACTAAGTCTCCGTAGGCCAACTGCTCGCGAGCTATAGAGCTGCCACAAAGCTGCCACAGTTCAGAAGAGCAAGGAGAAACCGAAAGCAATCGATGTGTGAGGGCAATCGGAGAGAGAAGGTGTCAAATGAAGCACGTGGATGTGGAGAGTGTGGCACATTGATTGCAGTGCCGTGTGCCCCAGATGCTTCTTGGAGCTTCTTGAAGGCTGCGCCAACAACGAGCGACGGAACAAGCATGCTGCCCAAATACGACCTCTTTATCTATTGCGTCTTCAGCTCTCCTCCACCACCTACAAAACTTCCGTCCACCTCTCTTGGTGCCCGCCTCCGTCTTGACCCCGACTAGGTCAGATTCCGCTCCGGATCATGCGATCTAATTCGGGCACTATCTCTTGTGGCAACAACCCTTATGCTAGAGCGACTCTCTGTGCTCTACCAAATGACATTTTGCTCAAAATCATCGAGGCCCTCGACGTTCAGTCGGCCGTAGCTTTCAACGGGGTGCGTGGGTTGCTTGAGCGAGTTTTATCAGCCACTGACAGAAGATAACCCCGATAGATTTGCAAAGTGCTCTATGTGTTCGCCACGTCTCGACCAGCATGGCTCGCAATCGCACGCACTATCTCTCGCACAGGCGTGCTCCCCCTTCCGTTGCACAAGGCGTACCCTACACCTGCCTCACTCCCCACGCCAAAGATGAAAGCCGCAATCCACCGGGCAGCTAACACTGAGCGTGTCCTCGGACGTGCTTCTCCCGAGGTCCATATGCACCCTCACCTTGGCGCTGGTTCTGGTCCTCGTTCAGCCTCGTCTTATTCGCTATTGTCGGATACAACTGTCGTCCATACTGCCTTCTTGCCAGGTGGTCGCTTCCTTCTCACCGTTCAACTTGACGGTTCATTTGCGTGTTGGGATCTCAAGTCTCCGATCCGAACTCGATGTGTTCGCTTGCAGACAGGTTCTGATGCCAACGCAGACGAAGAAAGGGTTGAGCCTTGGTGTGTTGCTTACTGGAAGACAGGTGCTGCTTACGTCGAGTTTGCACACGACGTGGTTGAGGAGGGAAACGCGATTATCGTATCGCTCCTTGTGGTTGATATCATCCCAGATCAGTAAGTGCCCACTCTGTCCTGCATTATTATAGATGATCCTTACGGCTTTCTGCAGACAGGCTCTATCGCGAAATCTCCATGTGTTCCGAATTGAGCTCCCTGCCCCTAACTCCCGAAGACGACCGCGGCCCGCCATTCCCGATGATTCCATATACAACATGCGACTCTTAGCCACTGCTGTTATTCCCCATCCACTTTTCGTCTGCTCGTCTTACGTGCATGCATCTGGCCACGCTGGCTTGATTGGAAACAAAGACTCTGAGGTTATCTTCGTACTTTTCTTCAATCCCCGCCCTCCACCGAGTATCGTTACACCTCCTCAGACTTCCACATTTGCCGAAGCCCAGGCCTCTGTACAGCCCGCTAGCTCTCGGGTTGCGCTCATTCAGTGCAACTTCCAAACCAAGCCCACTCGGTTCTACGCCCTTGGTTCAGCCGATCGCATCATACTATATTGCGAGTCTGGAGGATGCGTATATTCGTACGTGCATAGTGTGGCGACCATTCGAGCTCAGGCGTTTGTTCTCCCACACGATGCAGATAGGCTTATTATTCCTGCACCAGCTCCACACGAGGACGCGTATCCAGAGGGGCAACAGGGCACGCCGGGCGCGACGGACATTCAAAAGATGTGTGTTATGCTTAGAAAATCTGCTCCAGCATGGCTCGAGTACGGAGAGGACTGGATCGAGCAGGTCGCCCAACGGGATGAGGCACGTCGAGCAGAACTGGATGACGGGGAACCTGCCGTCGGCATGGACAAGATATCGGCTATGAGCATGACGATTGATGCTCAGACAAGTAATTTGGATGCATTCCGAGGACTCGTGATCGGTATGCACAATGTGGATGTTGGGCGGAAGAGTGTACCTGTTGCGCCATCTTCTGATGAGGAGATGACCTCAGCCGCAGCATCATCAAACACACGACCGCACCATGTGCCGGATCTTTACGCCTCATCCTCTCCGCCCCCAACGCCATCTTCTTTTGGCCCACCGTCGCCCCTACTATCCACTTCCTCTATTGCTAATTTGCCGGTCTCTCCTCTTCTACCTCCACCTCCACCGCAGCCCACTCGTTATCGGCGTGAATGTCGCGTACGGTACAAGCGTACCGTCTTCCCCTCACGTCTCACCTGTACTTGGCACGAACTCGCCGCTCTCGGAATGCACGGTTATCGTGCAATCTGGATCGAAGGCGATGGCTCTCCGCCCGAGGAAGACGGAGCTACTGAAGTTCCACCCCCGCCTATCCCATCCGAATCCCTCCGAGATGAAAGTGCATCGTTGCGCGTGATGTTCGCGGCGGTGGGCACCCAGGAAGCAAAGGAAGTGGTTGTGCCGCCGCGCGTGAGGGCAGAGCTTGGACGTGTGTCGTGTGTGGCATTAGAAGATTCGATGGGGGTGCTTGCGATGGCGACGCTAGACGGGAAAGTAACCCTTCTAGAATTTGTCTAATTTAATTCGATTGTTCTCTTCCATCTTCCATCGTCCACCTTCTCTGTTCTTGTTGTTTTATCTTGGTCTCTCCTTTCTTTCTACAATGTTGTATCGTTGGATTGGGATTGGATATTGTCTTGCTTGTCACTCACTGTACTTTCTGCTTTCTTTTTGCTTTGCACTTTGTTCTGGTACAGTACATTATTTGTCAGTTGTAACATTATGTGATTGTTTTTCATCTCACCATGCGCGTGATTCTGGGGGAGATTTTAGCTTTATTCATCCCAGAACCGATCGTAGAAGCGTGATTAACGCTCGATCTCCAGAATTGGATACCCGAATTCCGAATTCGTTGAGCAAGGAGTCGATGGACAGTAGGGTTCGGATTATATTCAACTTCGCCGCTCTGGCTGGTTGTATTTCACGGGTTGAGGATAATCGGGGGAGTACTGGCGCATATTGCTGCGTTCTCCCCATGGAAAACGACAAAACTGTACAAGAGCACATACATTCCAGTCGCAAAATAAATAAATAACCTGGTCCTGTACCTACTATTTACATGTAGGCGATTGTTGGGTTACAGAGGTTATTTGCTTTTCAGCAGCTTGAAAATGCATCAAGATATTGATTGAAATAAAAATCAACTAAAGGGGAAAGTACAGGGGTCAATTTAATCGCTGTAGGGTACAGAAAGCAAGAATCTGCCACAACAGCCAAACAGGGGCATAAGAAGGTTCAATGTTCGTGGTAATGCCGGTATATTTAAAACCTATCTCAATCCGTCTCCGCTCCAACAACCGAGGATGCGCTTGGCGTGGCATCACGTCCAGTCGGATCAACTTCTCCAGAAACAGGGATTTGTTGCTCCCACAGCTTATCCTTGGCGCGTACTTCGATATTCGAGAAAGCGTCTCCCTGAGCTACCTTGACGCAGTCACGCGTGCTCAACAGCAACAGTTCAAAGAAGAAGGATGAAGCAGCACGGCGAGTAGCCTGTTGCAAACCAGTCAGCTTTGCAGGCCCAAGTAGGACAGACTGCACAAACACGTACCTTGTTGGACACCTGTGCAAAGCTAACGGATTTGTCCTCTTCGCTTTCATCGGGCTGAAGCCTATCCTGAAGTAGCTGAATCGCCATGGCCGTGTTCTTGCTAACACCCTTCACCTTGCTCCCACCTGACACCTCGCTCTCGCTCGCTTGGGTTTGACTCTCTACACCCTTGACACGATGGTCGAAACCAGCGATGGCGCACTCAGCGTCGTCAAATGTTCGGCCCAAACCAGGTGTCGAGTACCGGGATCGAACTTCATCGTCGACTAGAGATTGAGCTCGAGACTTGGGAGGAGCAGGAGACGAAGGTAGGCGCCCAATATCGAGTTCTACTTCACCCACATCGAACACAGGTCCTTCTCCAAGTGCTCCCAGACCCTCTGTACCGAACGTGACGTCCGGGCCGAGTCCGAGTTCACTTGGCGCACGTTCACTGGGCTCGCGGCGCATTCCAAACTCTACCTCTGGCTCTCCCTCGCCTGGTATAGAAATGCGTGCACGCTTGGGAGTTCGAGCTTCCTCCTCTTCTTCATCCCTAGGATGAGTAGCAGCTGAAGGTGGAGCGCCAGCGCCCGCACGTCGAAGATTCGTGGTAGGGAACATGAACATTTCGGCAAGAGAAGGTGGAAGTCCAGGAGGTGCTGCGCAGAAAAATGTGCCATTTGGCGTTGTCTTGGTAGGGAGGAAGTGAGCGATAGGATCGGCGCGGATTTCGAGCAGACGCATGACAGTCGTTGAGTTCGGAAGGAATTGTTGCTAATATGGCCGATTGTATCAGTATCTAACCCACGCAGTAAAAGCAAATCAATCAAACCTCGGTTTGAATCGCGCTCAAATCCTTCGCGCCGCGTCGCCCTGGCCGGTCCTCTGCTAGCTCCGCCACACTGTCCACAACGGGCTTCTTTACCGTTGTTTTCTTCTTGCCTGTGAGTTTTTCGGTTTCTTCGGCCTTCTTCGAAATACGAGCAGCGGTCTTAGGAGTAATCCCTGGTAGCACATCATCCGCCTTGGGGGTTGGCGGAGGCTCAGATAGCGGGGTAGCTGGGACCAAACAATGAGGATTGGAGTAAGTCAAATAAGGGGAGAGATCTCACATGCACGGGAGCGGTCTGCCAGTGGTGTCTTCTCTCCTTCTAGTTGGATAGTATCTTCAGGAATGGGGGCAGGCTCCGGTACGAGTGGAGGGTCATCAAATCCAATACCGAGGTCGAGGCCGGCCCCGAAGTCACCAGCATCTACGTCCATGAATCCTAGACCAGTGTCGCCCTCGAACCCCAAGCTACGTTCACGGGTCTTGCTTCGGCTGCGATCGGTAAGTCTGTCAAGATCCTTGTCGCCACCAGCACCAAGAAGCGCAGATGCAAGAGATTCACGAGCTGAACGAGGGATTGGGGCATCTCGACCACGCTCAACGCTCATGGTTTCATCGCCCTCATCGTCCTTACGGCCTGGCTCAGGTTCCAGATCGTAGTCGAGGCCAAGGTCAAGGTCTTGGGAACCAATACCATCCAGAGGGCCCAGATCAAAACCGTATCCTGCATCGTCCAGCGTCAGAACAATATCGGCCGCACTGGCCAGTGTAATATCGCCTGGGCGTGCTAGATTTTGCGCAGCGCCAGGCGCTCGGGTAGTTGCAAAGTCCAGATCCCTGTGGAGAAACCAACTGAATATTGGCAACCAAAGACATGAGAAACCATCCTACCAATTCATATCTGGCATGAGAAGGTCAATGTCTATGCCTTCTCCCGACAATGTGATAGCATTTCGAGGCACTTGCAACTGATCTTCCGTCATGTCTACAATGCCGGGCCGGAAGGCCTAAATAACCATGTTAGTAACTGGGCTAGGTTGGGCGAATAGGCAACATACCAGCCTGATCTTGAGCAAAGCTTCGTTACAGTCATCCAGCAGGTATTTAGCCTTGCGACTGTAGATCCTGCATACACCAAGTAACAGCTGTCCGCTCAGACGCAGCGCCATTGGAACAATCTCCTGGCCCAAGATGGCATCTAACCAACCTATTTCAGCACACGGTCGTATCCAATTGACATAGTTACTTACCAACCGACTCTGATATATCGGTTTGGAGTGTCTGGTTTAGAATATATTAGCATTGGGTTCGGCAAGGTACGAATGTAATACATACTTGAGTTTTAGACAGCTTGCGTTCCCAGTGAGCGGCAAGCCACACCTTGCCTAGCGGCCCTCGCCGCGACAGTATAGCCTCCGAATAAAACATTGTTTTCGTTCAGTCTACTCAAGATGCAGCCAAGAAATACAAGAAAAATTGTGGGGGGTGGAATGGTGTTCCAAAGGGGATGAAGGCGCTCCTATTCAACACATCAGCGCTTGGACCGGCGAACAACAATCGCAGAACGTCACATGACTGCCGCCACTTCAGACTTGGACCATGACGAGGTACACAAATACTGGCCGCAAACGCACTTATCTTGAGGCTGGCTTTGATGATGATACAGCTGCACCGGAATCTACAGCAGAGCAGACAAAAAAAAATCCTGAACCATCTAAGCCTGGCCCTAGTAAAAGGCCGGCGTATAAAGTAACAAACCCAGAACGGACAAAGGGTACTTATTGAATTTATCCATATGCTTTCTGTGTTTGGGACTTAATATTTACATAGACGAAATTGACCGCAAGCACTCGTCTGAAGCGCGGCGGCTACGGCGGATTGAGCAAAGACAAAGTGGAATAATATGTTTTGCTTGCCGAGAAGAAGGTCATGCTGCAAAGGACTGCTCCAAATCAAGCGCTTTAGATGGCGACGGGTTACCTCAGGAAACCGTGGGGGTGTGCTACAGGCATGTAATCAAGCTCATGAGTTGCTCGTTTCTTCTTACACCAATGTCTGTAGATGTGGGTCAAGAAAACATTCGCTGTCACGGTGTAGAAAGCCTGAGAACCCAAAGAATCCACTCCCATACGCCTCCTGTTTCGTATGCTCGCAAAAGGGTCATCTCGCCTCATCTTGTCCGAAGAACGTCGGGCGAGGAATATACCCAAACGGCGGCTCCTGTAAACTATGCGGGAAGACCGATCATTTAGCGAAAAATTGCCAGCTTCGAAGACCAGGTAAGATGTACAACGTACCTAGACGACTCAAACTTGACTAACGCACTCTCACTCAGATATAGTTCAAGACGTCTATTTTAATGGGGAGCATACGGGTGGCGCTGACGAAGATGACTTTCACAGTCTGAAACGGAGTCGTGCTGCTGTAGATCAAGAAGAGAAATCCGAGCAACACCGAGCACGCGTAGCACGTAAGGAAGCAAGTGCCGCCCCCAACCCATCTCTCGTTAACGGCGTCTTTGTCAAACGTCCTGCAAGCGCGAAACCCAAAGTTGTTGCATTTTGACCGTTTCGGTTGTCACATCCAGATTTACATCTAATCAATCGAAATTTTGATTGAAAAATTAATTTGGTCTTGTTTGGCGATTTGAAGTCCCATAACTTTTGGTTTGATCTTTGATCTGCTCCTCCACCCCTCGCCGGTTGGTTACGGCAATTGCTAAGAAGTCGCGCAGGTAAGCCGGCGGGCGATTGATGTATGCATTCACTCATAAAGAGCCATGGTTATCCAGGATGATCACTCTCCAAGGTTGTTCGCCATGCTCCTCCACTCGACTCGCTGGGATGCTCCAGTCCGCCCGAAAACACGTACCTTTACTTGAAAGCATAGACGCGGTCTACCTACACTTTATTAAGTCCAAAGGACCTACGGAAGAGAAAATCTTGGCCGACAAGTCCTCATCGGAGCGACAGATCTTAGATGCTTTGCTCTTGTACGGCGACGATATCACCACATCTGAGACCCGCGAAATAGTGTCTGCCCCTAAAGATGCATCGTCCAATCTCACAGTTCTCTATGCCTACCCAAGAGCTGGTTCTATTTCCCCCTGGTCCAGTAAAGCAACTGATATTGCCCATATGTGCCGACTTGACACACATGTCGATCGTCTTGAACGTGGCGTTGCTTTCGTATTTCGTGCTTCGGACGGCCAAAAACTTTCGGCCGACAGCATCCAACCTGTTTCTCACCTGCTACACGATCGCATGACGCAGACGCTATCCCTCAACGCACCTGAGTTTGGGAATATCTTTATTGATCACGCACCTGGTGTTTTGCGTACGGTCGACCTAATAGGAGGGGTCAAAGCCGGCTCTGATGCACAACAGACTTTGGCGAAAGCCAACAAGGAGCTCGGCTTAGCGCTTGCAATAGACGAGATTAACTACCTCGCGGATGCCTTTGTTGATGGTGCAAACCCACTTGCTCGTAACCCCACCGATGCCGAACTGTTCATGTTCGCGCAAGTTAACTCGGAGCACTGCCGACACAAGATTTTCAATGCTGATTGGACGATTGACGGAAAGAAACAGGACCATTCGCTCTTCCAGATGATTCGCAACACTGAGCGTATTAGTGGGGCCAACACCATATCAGCATACTCTGATAATGCCGCGGTTCTTAGAGGCTCGCCCGCGCCCCGATTTTCAGTTCAAACCGGAGGACAGTACATATCCGAGGTGGAGAATATGCCAATGTTGATCAAGGTTGAAACGCATAACCACCCAACTGCTGTGTCACCTTTCCCTGGTGCAGCCACAGGTTCAGGTGGAGAAATCCGAGACGAGGGTGCTGTCGGACGTGGGTCGAAACCTAAGGCGGGGCTGGCTGGATTCTCAGTCTCGGACTTGCGTATTCCAGGCTTTGTCCAACCTTGGGAAACAGACTTTGGATACCCGTCGCATATAACCTCGTCCCTCGACATTATGATCGACGCACCACTTGGTGCAAGCGCATTCAACAACGAGTTTGGGCGTCCTGCACTAACAGGGTACTTTAGGACCTTCTCACAGCAAGTAGGGGACCAGTGCTGGGGGTACCACAAACCAATCATGATCGCCGGCGGATACGGGAACGTTCGCCCCCAGTTCGCGATCAAGACGGGAGTGTTGCCTAGTGCTGCCCTTATTGTTCTGGGTGGGCCTGGTATGCTGATTGGACTTGGCGGG
Organism: Ceratobasidium papillatum; assembly: GCA_037042815.1. Classification (NCBI taxonomy): domain Eukaryota; kingdom Fungi; phylum Basidiomycota; class Agaricomycetes; order Cantharellales; family Ceratobasidiaceae; genus Ceratobasidium; species Ceratobasidium papillatum. The sequence continues at coordinate 17,938 of JAYRCO010000714.1, forward strand.
GGTGCAGCATCATCGCTCGCGTCGGGTGCAAGCTCTGTAGAACTTGACTTTGCCTCAGTTCAGAGAGATAATCCAGAGATGCAACGTCGCTGTCAACAAGTCATTGACGCGTGTGTGGCGCGGGGTGACTCAAACCCAATCTTGTCGATCCATGATGTAGGCGCTGGAGGGCTTTCGAATGCGCTACCGGAACTCGTGCACGACTCTGATCTCGGAGCCCACATTGAAATTCGGGATGTGCTCGTTGCGGATGGGGCCATGTCTCCTATGGAAATTTGGTGCAACGAATCTCAGGAGCGCTATGTTCTTGGAGTCAAACAATCCGATTTGCCCGAATTTGAGCGCATTGCCCGAAGGGAGCGATGTCCTTATGCTGTAGTTGGGGTAGCCACTGAGGAGCAACGGTTGCTGGTCACAGACCGGCTTCATGGGAACCACGTCGTTGATCTGGATATGTCTACTTTATTCGGCAAACCTCCCAAAATGTCCCGTGCCGACACTCGTCACTCCCTGGCACCTTCAAATTTCGATACTTCGCTGGTGAAGTACACCGCCTCCCCAGAGTCTCTAACCACCAGAATTGAAGAGGCCGTCGGACGAGTACTTCGACTTCCTTCTGTAGGCTCTAAGTCGTTCCTGATCACCATTGGGGATCGCACCATTACTGGGCTCGTTACACGAGACCAAATGGTTGGCCCTTGGCAGACCCCAGTCTCTGATGTCGCCGTCACCCGTACTTCGTATGGGTTTGATGTGCTCGTTGGCGAAGCCA
>JAYRCO010000715.1:0-18671 GCA_037042815.1 Ceratobasidium papillatum
CTTTACCTCGAATACGAGTAACTTAGCAAGTCAGCACTCCTCTCCTGAGTCCCGACAACGCTTCGTCCTCTCGTCCTCGACGTTCGGTCGTTCCGACCTCACAGAGTGCCAAATGCACATTCTTCCCCATTTTGATACTAATTAAGTAATAGGCTTTCTGGGTGCTGGCAAGACGACCATCATACTGTCTCTGCTGCCGAAACTACCCAAGGACTACAAGGTTGTTCTGTTGAAGAATGAATTCGGAGATGTCGAAGGCAAGTGTTCCATATAGAAGACTGCACTTGTCTTGCAATTGAAATCCACCACCCCAGTCGATAGCCAACTCGCCGCCAACTCGTCTCTTGCAGCCGTGAGTGAGATATTGAATGGCTGCATGTGAGTCTATTGAGCGTGCGGCGTGCCCTTGATACATTTCAACCCTTTGAATTCTATCTAGGTGTTGTATACTCGTTGGTCAGATGAAGACCGCGCTTCTAGAAATCAGAGGTAGACTTTACTATTAACCCATGACCTTCTAAATAACTCTTCTGTAGATCAACATCATCCAGACCGTATTATCATTGAGTCTTCGTGCGTTTGTTCAAATGTATACCGAGGGAGCGATTCTGACCCATTTTGATTCAGGGGGTCAGCCTTCCCTGCAACCCTTGCTTTCCAAATCCGAGAACTCGAACGAGAGACAGACGGAGACTTCAAGCTGGATGCTATCGTCACTGTTGTTGATGCAGAAAGCTTTGTGGGGTATGAAGACACGAGTCCGACAGCAAAGATGCAGGCCCAGTACACTGATGTGATCCTTTTGGTGCGTCCTCGTGCTCTTCACCTTATCCCATCGAACACTAAATGGAAAAAACTCTCAGAACAAGTGGGAACATGTGCGTGCGGCATTTCAACCCCCGCGATACGCCCCTAACCGATACTCCGTTGGCTAGGTATCCGAACGAGACCTCGATATCGTCATTGACCATCTGTCGACCCTCAACGACTTGACCCCTAAGCTTCGCTGCGAAGGGAAATCCGGCGTTCCTCCCAATCTCATATTTGGCCTGGATTCTAAACAGTTCCTAGACGTGCCTGATGCCACCGCCAAGCTTACAGGCGATCATCACAGCGAAGTCGAGACGATGACGCTTCATAGAGGTTCGGCGGACTTAGTGCCTCGGAATCACGTCTGCGATCATGATCACGGCCATCACAGCGATAGCACAGGGGAACTTCCTGTTTTGACAGCCGAACTGTTAGGTGATGTGCTAGGCACTCTACCTAAAGACTCCGTCTACCGGGTGAAAGGCTTCATCTGCACAACTTCACCCAGCGTCAGTGGAATCTTTGTGCTAAACTGGGCGTTTGGGAGGTTCGAGCTCATCCCGTTGACGACAACTGCTCGCAATCCTGCAGTTGAGCACATGGTCCCGAGTGATTTGCTATTCACTGTGATGGGAGCAGTGGGAGACGTCAAGAGATACGGGAGGAAACTGGCACAGCAGTTGGGGGCCCATGTAGTCTGAATGGACAAATGGGTGAGTGCTTACTTGTGTTGAGGTTCGTTACCATTCTTCGCTAACGTTTACAGCTGAGGACGGCTGTACATTGCTTGAAACGCTTGTAATTCGGCCAGATGTGAAATGGTAAATGACCAACGCGCTTGATTGAGCCAGTGTATTGAATGGATCACTGATTTTCATTGTGATGTAGGATAGTCTATATGTACTGCCTCCTAACGCCGTTATTGACACCAATGAATTGGTCTTTACTTGCCGTCGGTCCACACATCCCGCTGTCCAATTGCCTACGTTACTACCCGCGCGCCAGCCGTCGGATTATCGATTGGTTTAACGCTATACGACGAGCTCCCACCTCTTGAAGGAGCGTATACATTTCAACTAAAACGAATGCGCTATGGCCTCAAGCTGGAGTTTGTCATGGCCCGCATTGCTTGTACACGGTCCCATGTGATCCTTTTACCCACCCAACCCAGCTATCACAAATCTGTGGACCTTCCCCACTCCCCTTGACTTACTTGATTTGGCATCGCCGAGGCGCAAGTTTGGGTCGGTAATATTCATAGGCGAGAGCATGCGTATGAGCTCCGGTGCAACAACCGGGAAATGATCTTGTTCCCTGAGTGCTTCGACTGGGCGCCATGTCGGCATGTGTTGTTCTGGTGAGTATACGAGGCTGTTTATTCCCTTTATGTTGTGAAAGCTAGACTTGGCTATGTTTTTAATTCCAAGGCAGTATAATGATCCCGATATTCACGTTTAATCCGGCCAACCAAGGAAACCCAGGATGGTATAGGCTAAATTGGGAAGCGCCGGTATTAGAAGATCACCGTTGCTCGCGAAGCCTCATCGCGCCAGCGAGACAGTCGCGGGACATCATTATACCCACGCTCGCGCGCTCGACATCCGATGTCGGTGCACAACCGAGTCCAGAGGTGGCACCATCTGACAGGGCCTGTGAACTACCGAACGTAGGCATTTTCCCTCACTAAGCTCCAGGCGTACAGGTACGTCACACACTACAGCCGTGCCTAGCGGAAGAATCGAGGCCGCTCTGGCTACGCGATACGGTAGTACGCTAGAACTTCGAACTCGGGCCTGATGCTTTCGCACATAGCATCCCTCTCCACGGAGCTTTTGGGTATACGCATACAGCGAGCTGTATTCCTCAGTTCTACTACTCGAGTTAGTACCTAGGCTGTGGCTGAAGCCCCCGCGTTCGCCGAGTGGCGCGATGGTACTCTTGGGTCACTTCAATGGATTCAAACTCGGTCATGCAGAGTGGCAAACCCGAGCGCTCCCGATATCCCATGGTGCAAGGCACGCCAACGTACACCCCCGGCTGATGAACCCAGCTTGGTGGGCCTAGCTTTCATCGACATTCCGTTTCTTCACAACATTGCATTCTAAGCTTGGAAATCGAATGCAGATCGTCTTTCACTAGAACGCATGTTTCATCCCGTTGCCCCTGCTGGGCACCGGATCGGCGAGAAACGTTCCTCGAATAGGATGAGAAGAAGCTACGGCTAGTCGGTGCGCCGTGCGGCTCATGCTCGCCTATAAATGTACGCGTGCTTCGGCCAGCAAGGCAATCGTCTACCCTCCCTCTCCGCCTGGCTTGTTTTGTAGCCCCTCTCTGTTTGTCTTTTCTCTCTTGTTTTTGTTTGGACGATAAGCCAGATGTTCGCACTGTCGGCGCTCGCTCTCCTTGGGGCCTCTGCCTCGGCTAAGGTGTTGCCTCGAAGTCTCACCACTAATGGGGCAAGTTTCGCATCACAGACGTTCGACTACGTTGTTGTTGGAGGCGGTACTGCTGGGCTTGCAGTGGCCGCTAGGTGAGTATAAGCGCTACCTATATAATACCAGGCTCTAATTGGGCGTCGTTCAATGTAGGTTGGCTGAAAATTCGGCCACATCTGTGGGCGTGATCGAGGCTGGCCAATATATACAGAATGATCCGTTGATTGATACACCTCGTAGGTTAATTGAGCAATATCATGTGCATGCATCTCATTTTGTTTTAGAACTTTTTGGCGCAACTCAAGGAAATCCTACATATGATTGGATGTTTGAGTCTGTCCCCCAGCCCAACGTTAACGGTCGGGTGATGGATATGCCTCGGTGAGTGAATTGTGCGCATGTTTTTACTTGCATACTCATTTAGCTGTCCTAAAGAGGAAAGGTATTGGGCGGATCAAGCGCGGTTAGTGATGAGATGTTGGGATTTCTTTTTCACGTGCTGACATGCTAGATTTCACGGTAGCTGAACTACATGGCCTTTGATCGTGCGTCTAAGCCAGAATACGATGGTATGAATTGTTACACATCGCCACATAGCCCCAACTCAGCTTGTTGTTTATATAGCTTGGACGACTTTGGGAAGTACTGGGTGGAACTGGGATGGTGAGGACGAATTGGTTGAGATCACGTCTGATGCCAGCTAATGGGGCGCTTATAGGGCTCCTTCCATATATGAAGGCTGCTGAGGACTTTACGAATACCGATCCGTTTAGGAACTATTCGAGCACTGGGAACGGGATATATCCTACCCAAGGTACCACTGGGGTCATCGCCGCAGGCTACAATAGTGAGCATGATAATTCCAATCAATCCCATACATAAATCTCATTCAAAGCGGTCGCTAGCCTGGTACAGCGATATTTCAGTTCCCTACGGCGAGACGGTCACTAACTTGGGTATCCCGCCAAATTTCAACCCGGTAAGTGTTCCTTATATATCTAACCTATCTATTTACCGAACAATATATACAGGATAGCGGAAATGCGTTTGGACTGTACAACTGTCCTGGTTCTATCAACCGCACCACCGGGAAGCGATCCTATTCCGCTAACACATACTTCGCATACAACGCTGGTCGATCGAACTTTGTCGTCTTGACCGGAGCTCAAGCAACCAAGATCAACTTTGGAAACAAGACCACTAGTGGTAACTACACCGCAACAGGTGTATCCTTTGTCTCTAACTCGGCAACCTATACCGTGAAGGCTCGGAAGGAGGTCATTCTGTCTGCAGGTCTGTCGAAACTCTGATTCCAAGGAATTGGCTCGGTCTAAATTGAAGGTTGCTTTTGGCAGGATCTTTGCAGTCGCCGCAACTACTTGAACTTAGTGGCATTGGAAACTCGACGATATTACGACAGTATGGCATCAAGCCCTTGGTAGATCTGCCTGGCGTTGGAGAGAATTTGCAAGACCATCTCTTTATCGCTACATCGTACGAATTGAAGCCTGGAAAGACTACATTTGATATTCTGCGGAATAATGCGACCTATGCTGCACAAGCTCAGGCGCAATAGTGAGTCCATCAACTCGTGTTGGCTTCTCGAGTATTTACCCTCTCTCTAGCGCGACGACTCATGACGGAATCTACGCTGCTATTCATTCAGCTTTCTCATTCATCGACTTGGCGTCATATGTTCAGAGCGACAAGATTTCATCAATGAAATCGAAGCTCGATAGCGAAATTGCAGCCGGAGGTACCACGCCTCTCCAGCAAGCTCAATACACTATCCAGAAGCAATGGCTCACACAGAAACTCGGTCACCTCGAGGTCATCATGTATCCTGGTAAGCAGTTGTTTATGCTTTACGAATTGGGTTTGTTGTGCTGACAGCGCGTTTGAATTTACTAGGATATTTCGCATTTAGTGGACCTAAAGCAAATACTTCCTACATCTCGCTCCTAATGGCTATTCAGCATCCATTCTCTCGAGGGAACATCGTGAGTGGATATGGAATTCTAACAAGTGCTTAGCATATACTCATTTGCGTCTCCTTCTACTAGCATATTGGCACGGCAAACCCCCTCGTTAAGGCTACTTTCAACCCAAGATATTTCACGAAGTCGATTGGTAAGTCTGTTTAGTACTTGGTCAAAACTCTGGACACTTACTTGTGATATTAGATTTGGATTCTTTGGTTGAGGCTGTGAAATTCAGCTTAACGATTTCCAAAACCGAGCCTCTTGCATCAGCTATTGTTGCTCGCCAGGATCCTGCCCCGGAAGTAGTCAGCGACGCAGACATTGCAAACTACATCAAGACATATGTTGAATCTGTTTATCATCCAATTGGTATGTTCCTTATAGAGAGCTTTGGTGAAAGGTTAACTTATGCCCTGTATAGGCACCGCGGCACTAGCACCCCGCTCTTCTGGAGGCGTAGTTGGATCAAATTTGAAAGTTTATGGGACAACAAATGTTCGAGTGGTGAGTGTGTTTGTTCAGTCAAAATGACATTTTGGCGAACGATTGTGTGCTAGGTGGACGCGAGTGTGATTCCTCTACATATGGGGACCCACATCACTAGGACAGTATACGGAATTGGAGAGAAAGCAGCTGCCATGATTAAGGCTGGACAGTAACTCATTTAATACCTAGTTGGACATGTGCCTAATACACGGATAATCTACATTCCCCTGGGTGTTTTGTTATATCGTATTATACTCGTTTGAAATTATAGTGGCTCTATGAAACGTAATGTCTGATAAGACCATAGCATACAATCGTAAGCAACTGCCCTGCTTCGCCAACAGTATCAAAGGAGGATATGTTTGGCCGAGTGGAGGCTGTACACGTGACCACGCGTCGTCTGGGGCGTCTCGTGTCAGCGACATTGGGTCCTGTACCCGCCACCACCACCTACCCCTATAATGTTCAGTTTCTTCCGATCATTTGCAGTACCATTGCCAAATTTTGGAATCGCATTACCGGCTAACATTCAACGTCGTTTCTTGTCATTTGTTTTAAAATACTTTCTTGGACATTTAGTTAAGCCAGGACAGCTCGATGACCATAAGATCGACGCTCAAATAGGCAGCGGGAAGGTTGAGATAAAAGATGTCGAACTGGACGATACGGTAAGACACCTGTCATTTATATCACTATTTATTAACAAATAGTTGCCTCGAAGGCTATCAATACATTGCTTGCTGGCCTCCCTGTGTCACTACGTGACGGTTCTTTGGGCAACGTTTCAGTGAGGGTACCTTGGCCAAACGTTCTTGCTGGTCCCTTCTCTGTCTCAGTGTCTGGTGTGGCGTTAACTCTTGTTCTTCGCCGAACTCCCACGTCACAACCGAGCACACCTGTGGATATTGATCTTTCTGCGTCTGTCGCTTCATTAGTAGCCGAGAGGTTCGTCCATAAAGACCTCTCTGAAGATGAGGGAAATGCTTTGCGTCAATCTGTTCACCTGGAAGGGCCTCTTGAACCGTCCGCCGCAGATGCCTTTTCCATGCCCGGTTCAATGGATCCATTTTTGGGGAGCACTCTCACTGCCTCGGCTGACGAGCCAGGCGGATACTCTGACGAAGAAGGAGTAGGTGTGCTGACGGCGGTTGCGGAACGACTGATGGCAAGATTCACTTGCTCTGCACGGGATATATCTATCACCTTGGTCCACGAAGGTCACACAGCGTTCCACCTAGGGGTCGCAGAATTCTCTTATGGTGATGGTGTTTCCGAATCCAATGTGACCAAGTCGGTGTCTGTACGGGGGGTTTCAGTCTCAACTACGGTTCTCGAACCTCTTGACCAAATCTCTCAATCTTACACTTCCCTCTCGCCTGTCGAGTCACCCGGGCGTCGGCATTCTGAAGATGATAAAAAAGAGAGCATGATGCAAAGTATTGTATCTTTGGCCGATTCCACCATGTTCCAGAGCGCAGTTTCTACAGTACGCCATGGTTCAACCTCGCCTACCATTAGTACACACCAAGAGCCATCTCGTACACAACAAATCTTGAGCTTCTCTGATGAGCCAATCTCGATTAGTATTGCAACTCGTGTCAAGCACTTTGTTCAACCGGATCCATCTTTGGGTCCTTCCGCCCGACAGCGTCCCCCGAAGTTCACTATCTCTGCGAGTATGGGATATATTGCTTGTGCGATGCGCCCGCTTGACGTTGGATCAATCCTACGTGCACTTGCACTTGTTCAACCTGTTACCGCTTCTAATACTTCAACTTCAAAACCAGAGCCCAAGAAATTTTCCCCTGTATTCGAGGGCTCGGGTCGTATTCGAGGAGTGGTTATCGCTTTAATGCTGGAGAACGCTCGCAGCCCTATCTACTCTCGCTCTCAGCTCGAAGCGGAAATGACTGAGTTCTTCAAGAATCCCACCCACTCATTATCTACTCCTCACTTTCGCGTTCGAATCGATTCAATCGAGCCTTCGTTGAGTGCCTCAGGAGACATTCACGTTAACGTCCATGAGCTTTCCGCGTTCCGAATGCAAGGAGGGCCGACTGCTTCAGCCACTCCCATACTTATTGCCGACCCTAATCTTGATTCTCAGTACCCAGTCACTACAAACGCTCCAATGTTTGATATCGTTGACTGGACAAAGCCAAGTGCGCAAACTGGACCTCCCAAGATCTCAGCGTGGCGGTTGCGTGCCATTCCTGGCCAAAAGTCCAAAACTGCTACTGGCCCCATGGCTGCTGTCCGAGTAGCTATAGAGCGGAGCAGTGGTATTAGCGTCTCAATATTACCACTTCACTTCTTCTTAGACCTGAAAGTTGTGGAGGATGCAATATCGTTTGGCTATGGGATTGGCTCCATCGCATCTGATATTATGGGCGACGAAACTGAATCTAGAGAAGAAGAGTCAACCCCTCCCTCTACCCCACAGTTTGTTCACTCTGTGGCTGAGGATATGGAACAAGCCGAGGAAAAGGTGTGCAAGTTAAACCTTAATCTGTCTTTATTTCTTGTAATTAACCCCCTGCTCGTAGGGAACTGAAATATCTATATCATGCCCTCTCATCCGGGTTCAGTTTCGAACGCCTTCTCCGCCTGCAAAGCAAAAACGTTCGGGAGCAATCGTAGTTGACCTGCATTCTATCCGAGTTCGGCCAAGCTCCATTCTAATTGAGGTTTGTTGGGGGCGGTTGTTGGTTGCCTTGTCGAACGTTGGCGGTTAGTCATGACATCTCAATCCGGACAATTTCATTGATTGAACGCATGGATTGCAGACACTAAAGTTACTACGGCATTATCCATCGGCCCCTCCCGCACTCAGAATTCGCCTATCAAGTCCTTTGGAGGTGCAACGCCGACACAAGGAAATCTCAACCCCTTAGAGCCTGAACAGTCTCAAATCCTCATTCGCACGGGCGTTGCCACCACCCTTGAGATACAGCTCCCAGTGCTTCATGTACACCTGACCAAGTTCGGTATTGATGGGCTTCAATACTGGATTGACGACGCTACACAATGGGCCGAACGTGCGTTCGATGAACGGAGGCTGGACCAGTCACGCGATACCAGTTTGATCGGAAGCCGGTTCTTTGCAAGGAGCGGTAGCTTGGGTACAGTGGAGACTGTAGGTAAATCATCGAAGAGCCAGATGATTGTTGCAGTGAACCTAGAACGAGGTGAGGACATACGATAATATGATTATGACTTTGTGCTAACACGATTTGCACAGCTGAAATCATGCTCTTTGTACCGAGACAAACATCTGTTGAGTCGACGGAGGTACTGCCATTCGAGATCACGGCGAATGCGCTGGAGATACTTTTGGAGGCAAAACCTGATGGCAAGGTACGATCTGCTCCACCTTCCCTTCTCGTACTTAACTCATGGTGTGGATCAACAGGACGAAACACGCATATCTGCGTCTGTCATAGATTTGATGATCAAGAATGCGAGCGGATCGCCCTCAGCTTCTACCATCTTGGCTCGGACACATCCGTTGAACTTGGTAATCGGTTAGCAACCCACCTATACCAACAATCTAACTTGCTGTTTCAAATAGGCAGGCCACACAAAGCCGGTCATCAAGTTAAACATCAACGCCATTACGGACCCAGAAACCGGTGGCCGAGAAAACCGCGTCAGGGTCACTCTCGCTGGAATCACGTTCACTCTGGCTAAAACATACGCATGGGTCAATGACTTGACTAATTTCGTCAAGGCGCCACCAGAGGTGAGTATTGTGTTTAGTCAGAACTATGACATGCTCACCTCAGGAATTAGACATTTGAAGCAGTTGTCCCTACTGAGCGATTACATTTGGAGTTCTCTCTCATAGATTCCTGCATCAAGCTAGTAGGACCAAATCACCCCGGAGCGCTTTTGGTGGTTGCTTATGAGGTTCATTTCAATACGGACATCGTTGGAAGCTCTCCCGAAACCATTTCCGATGCTGCATTAAGCACGGTGACCGTGATGCTAATCGATGAAGAAAAATCAGAACCTGATGAAGCATCTACAACCCCATCCAAGGTTCGGTTTGCTAATGATGTTGACATATGGAAAGTGAGTCTGTTGTCTGACTTGAATGGGAGTTTAGCTAGCTGAAATCAGTGCCACTAGCGCAAAGGGTTCGCAAGTCTACTTGTTGTAGATGACCTCAAAGCACGTGTTACTGCTAGGAAAGATACTTACCCCCCTATCCTGGTACGTACCTGGGAAAACGAGGCTACGTTTTTATGATTAACTGGCCACTATAAGTACAGGTGGACGCCTCCCGCGTTAGAATAGGTGTTTTAGCTTGTGCTGATACACTCGGTGCCCTTGGATCCTTCGGTGCTGATGTGGCAACGATGTTCCCCAAGCCAATACCTGTGTAAGTGTTAGTTCATCTGCTTTTTAAATCTCGAGCTAATAACGCATACAGTGAGAAACCAAAGATATATGCGGTCCAACGAATGGACACTCACGTAGCTGATCCACGCGGAGTGTTCAGTTAGTACAAGCTTTTGACCAGACCTATCCCCAATGACATGTATTACCTTTCAGGTGAAATCGAAGACAACATGTTCCAGCGCGATCCGGAACTCGGCTTTACCCCAGACATGATCGACGATGATCTTCCAACTAACCCAGAGTATCTCGATGACTCGTTTGGAGGGTTAATAGAGTTCCCAGAGGACGATTTGGTAGGAGAAGAGTTGATAGGAGAGGAGAGTGACGAAGGCGAAATGTCTGAATCCGTTCTTGACTCTCGTGCGACCTTTGAGGCTGCGTCGCCAAAATCCACGCGTACATCGACCTCGCAAATCACAATATTAGGCGAGGACCCACAGTTGCGTGGGGCCGAAACTATCCGAAAGTTAGTTGAAGAAGATATACACATAATTGAAGACTATTTCGAAACCCTGGAGCCAGATCCCCTTGTGGGCGTTAGTGTTGAGTGAGTTGTTCCAGCGAATGTTTGAGCTTCTACTAAAACAGGATATTCCAGCACCGGCGTCAAAGCGTTGAGTCTTAATCTGCAAAACTGTGACATTACGGTTCGCCTTCATGATGGATACGACTGGGAGAAGACTAGAGTGGCCATCGAACAAGGAAAAAGGGTGGTTCGGCGTCGTCTTGAAAAAATTCGCCAATTGCTTGCCAGTGGCCAGGTACCCGATGAGAGCGTGGAGGACACTCATGCCGTTCTCTTCAATTCTGTCTATCTCGGGCTTCAGCAAGATCTCGACGACATGGAACCAGAAGCAATGATTGCCGCAATCGACCAAGAACTTGCGGATGACGGTGGTGACACTGCGACTGTCAGCTCATGGCAAACCCTCGCCGGTCAGAGTCCTCGACCTACGCATAAACGACAGTCGAGCAAAGCATCGAGCAAACGTCACAGGCTAACCCGCTCACGCGGCCCGAGGATTGAAGTTTGTGTTCGAGGGCTCGCGGCTTCGGTCGACCAGTTTCAGCCAAATGAGCCAACTGCTATGCGCCTGTTAGCAACTGTGCGTGACTTGGAGATATTGGACCATATCAAAACGTCGACCTGGAGTGCATTCTTGACGGGGATGAGTGCCGATTCCAGGGGGAACGTCCGAGAGACCGATTCTAACATGGTCCGCGCAGAATTGACCATAGTACGACCGGTTCGGGACCTTTCTGTTGAAGAAGGGCGGTTGAAGGTATGTGACTGTTGCTAGTATATGAGCATATTACCAACTTCTACCAAAGCTTAAAGTCCTACCTATCCGCCTGCATGTGGATCAAGATGCCCTCGATTTCTTGAAGAAGTTCTTCATGTTCAAGGATCCAGAAGCCGAAGTCAAATCCGCTGACGCTAAGCCTGCAGAAGAGATGTTCCTTCGTAGGTTCATTATCCTGCATAATGTATTTTTCATCTAATTTGGTCCACAGAGCACGTCGAGATTTTTCCAGTGGACCTCAAATTGGATTACAAACCAAAGCGTGTCGACTATCGTGCGCTCCGCGAAGGAAAGACGATTGAACTTATGAACTTCTTCCACTTCGAGGGCGCGGAGATGACTTTGCGGCACATTACGTTGTCAGGAGTATGTGTTTTCTACCCCGCACATCCCGGCTAGACTAACGCCTTGATTAAGATAACCGGTTGGGCTCGTCTTGGCGATACCCTCAACGACTTATGGACTCCTGATGTAAAGGCTACCCAACTCGCTGAAATCGTCGCCGGTATTGCTCCCTTCCGTTCGCTCGTTCGCGTCGGAGCTGGTGTCGCCGACCTTGTGCTCCTCCCAACGTCTACGGGATGGCGCCGTGATCGCCGTCGTGAGAAGGGGGTGCGTGGCGCTGCCGCCGAGGCCGCTGCTTTGGGTGCAAGACTGGCAACAGGCGCTCAGGTTGTGCTAGAGCGTGCGGAGAGCATGCTCGGTGGGGCGTCTGCCAACGAAGGAGGTTCGGGCTCAGGATTTGTAGGGGCACGACCTGGCCCTGGAGTTGGAGCATTCCGGGGCCCGATCACTGCAATCCCCACCACGGCTGGCGGGGAGTGGGACGGGAGTGCTTCTATGCTGGCACCAATTAGTGTGGGCGACGAGGAAGGAGATCTCAGTGAGGAAGGTTCAGGAGATGAACGGATGATCAGTCGATACGCCGAACAACCGCGAGATGTTAGGGAGGGGATTCAGTCAGCAACACGGGCATTGCGAAAGAACGCTACTGCGGCTGCACAAACGATACTCGCTATTCCGATGGAGGTTTACGAGCAGACAGAGAATGAAGTAAGTGCAATTGGCTTTACTGTTTTTTGAAGTTTAACATTTATACTCTTCAGGGCCCGATCCGTGCGGTTGTGCGTGCGGTACCGATCGCTGTATTGCGGCCCATGATTGGCGCGACCGAGGCAGTCGGACAGACACTTATGGGGTTGCGGAATACGCTGGACCCAGCTGCGGCTATAGATGAGGGATCCAAATGGAAGAGGCGTTGATTATGACAAGTTACGATATTCGTATTTGATTGAGATTCTGGCTATCGTTGCTCGCGCTCTACTATCTGAGTTACAGTGTAATATATCAATATGCATTCAATCCTTCGAGAAAGCAAGTGGAAGTACAGAGCCAAGAATCATGATATACACCAATCCATAGCGATAGTAGGCAATAATTTTTAGTGAGCTCAATCTACATCCATGCTCATGCTCATTCCACCACCAGGTACCAGTGCACTTTTCTTCTTTCGTGACGAAGATTTTGCAGGTACTTTGACCTTTTCCTGTAGTACCACCTTCTGCTCGATAGGCTCGACTAGATCTTCGATAGTCACCTCCTCGTCTTTCTCTTCGTCTACCTCCTCGTCTTCTTGTACTTCCCCTGCCTTGGAAGACTTGGACGCTGCTAGCTTCTTCCGCATCCTCGAAGCCAAGACCTTTTCTCTTGCTACTGCCATACGTGCCTTCCAGAAAGCACGCTCGCGACGCGCACGGACCTCGGTGACCCGTTGCATCGCTTTGAGCGTTGTTTGGACAAGCTCGCGATCGTAGCGGACAGGAATATTTCGTCGTTTCTCGAACTCAAACGTAGAGTCCTAACGGAATCAAGTATTAGTCAATTCAGCAGGTGTCATATATGAAACCACGAACGATAGTCATCTCCTTTCCTGCAGCCTTACGGAACGCCTTGGTCCACTTGACTTTACGTGGGTTGCGCTTCATTCTGTGGACCCAGTCAGATGCATACATTTCAACAAAAGCTTTAGCTTACTTGAAATTTTTGTGGCATCTGGGATTGTGTATGTTGAGTGTTCGCTATGGGAAAGATATAGTGTTATACGTACTTGGATGTGCAGAACCTAAAGACCTTGGCATCGTTGCGAACAAACGCCGACCCTGCGCTATGGTTAGGATAAAGTAATAGCAATGAAATAGAACGAGCTAACCGTGACCAGGGTAGACGTTTGTCGAGCAAAAATAACATTTTTCCACCCTCATTACGAGATTCGGTGGTGGCTCGGTGGTGGGCTAGTTAGAAAGGAAATCTTTTGTTATCTAAGCTGATTGGGTGAGCACAGCCACAGATTACCAGCGCTGCTTTGCGGCCAATGTTTGGTTGAAGACCACCATGATCGAGGCGCTTGTATGATCTCAGCATACGCACGTTTATCATGCTCTATTTGAAGATTCGTTGCACATTCCCACACAAGGCAGTCTTCATGCACATGTGGTCATCCCCCAAGCGTCCTCGGCCATCAAGTAGAAGTTGCAAAGCGGTTGCTGCACGTATGGCATGCTGTTCCTGAGTTGGCAAGCAAGAGCTTCGGCAATTGACTTCAGAGGCCCATAGTCTATGTATTTGCTGAGTGCTAATGACTCTATGCTTCTATAGATATCAAGCGTCTCGGCTGGGCGGATGTCTTTCGCTTGGCAGCGTGACTTGTCTTTTTTCGTCGCGCTTGGGATCACCCGGACTTTCCGTTGCATTAGCTCGGTCGCCTTCCCCATTCATTGAAGGTCATATCAACCTTATTTCACGCGTATCTGAGCCTGATCCGACACTACATGGCTATATACGGCTTGCCCCAGGCCGACAAAATTCACTTACAGTTACGCAGTAGCATAATACAGTACACATCGATCATTGTAGGGGGGGGGGGGGATTATGCTTAGCCCGACTAACTAGCCTGCCATTGCGCTTAAAATGCAGGTAACTCGGAGAAATCAAACGCACCATCCGTCTCTACTACTGATATCTCGTGCACCTAAACAGGACTGTACATATTGGTGCCAAGGATTCGATGTATGCGCGTCCGTAGCCGTCCCGTTCGCTGAACAGGGAAGCTATGTTTATCCTTCGCTTGCCGCACGTCGGTATACATGTGATGCTGCTGCACACGCTCGTTGTTTAATGCCTCACGAGGAGTTACCTTTTTCGAGGTATTTCTGCGCCGAGTACATGGCAAGAACCACCTCTCGAAGTGAGCAGTCGGGCTCTTTCGGGTGGCTTTAGATAACTAAATAGTATAAAGTGCTAATATCTCTTGGCAGTAATAGTACAAGCTCCTCTGAAATCCCCTAGCACACCATGAAATTCTTCACGACATTAGCTGTTATTACCGCCGCTGCCACTCAGGTCGCCGCTCACTGTGAGCCTAATACATCGATATTCCATACATAATATGCCTGACACCCTTTATAGACCGCTGGAACAGTTTGACGATTAACGGAGTCAAAACCGCCGATTGGCAGTATGTTCGCCAGAGCACTAACAACAATTCCCCAGTGAGTTTAGTATGACACAATAGACTATTCACTCGCTGAGCTAGATATAATCTTGTATAGGTCACTGCTATTAGCTCGACTGACCTCACTTGCAACGTTGGCGGGCAGACCGGCGGTGTAACTCAGACCCTCGCGATGCCTGCTGGTACAACAGTATGCCAATTTCAGACGATTAACCTCTTACATGACCTCAAAATCCTTCTAATAGGTTACATTCAACCTCGACAAGGCCATCTACCATCATGGTGTGATCAACGTCTACATGGCCAAGGCCCCCACCACTGCAGTCAACTTCGGTGGCGTAGGCAACGTCTGGTTCAAGATTTCACAGTTGTCCGCCGTGACCGATGGTGGCAAAACCATCACCTGGCCCGCAGATAGTAAGATGTTTTGGCTTCTTTGTCACTTGCTGAAACAAAGCTAATTTAGTATTGTTCAGACCTAACGTCTTATACCTTCAAGATCCCAGCTACTCTCCCCGCAGGAGAATACCTCATCCGCATCGAGCACATCGGCCTCCATGTCAGTTTCAATCAAAGCCGACTTTAATTTTTGAACTAATGGCGATACCTAGAACGCAGCCTCTTCTGGTCCCGAGTTCTTCATCTCGTGCGCACAAGTTAAAATTACTGGTACAGGCACCAAGGCTCCCAGCCCTTTGGTTGCTCTCCCGGGCTACTACACCGGAAAGGAGCAGGGGCTTTCTCTCGACATTTACTGTGAGTGCACTCAAGCGTATTGTTATCGATGGCTTATTAACCTTATGCCCCTTTTCAGACCCTATCGTAAGTCATGCTTGTATGTACGAAATTAAAGCACGATACTCACAGCTACTCCGTTGGTTGTCAGCCTGCTACCTACACCCAGCCAGGCCCTGTGAGTGATTTTTTTATAGAGGCAAGGGCAGCCTACTCACATGTTTATTCTCATTTTAGGCTGTCTGGTCGGGTTAAAATCTCACAGTCAATTGTATTACCATGGGTTTATGAATGTCACTGGGGTCTTTTTCACGTTATACTTTGGCGCCGTACCGCCTATTATCCATCGACCCCGTTATTAGGGTATCTGGACTTGAATGTGAGACGTAAGATATGGCATTTAGTTGATGGAGGGCATCCGTGCATGTGCCACCTATAAGGTATTTGGCCCCTCTGATTCCTTCGATCAACACACCGAGGCTCGCGAGCACGCGACATACTTGAAAAACAACTGGTTACCGGCCTTCAAACTATTTTATGCTCTAGGGTTGACGCATATCTCGAGAGTTTTGTTAATCTCGTCCTGATACAGCTCTCGCGAAACTCGACGCTTTCGGGAACTCACATGGTGAGTTTATTTACCATGCAAAAATAACATTTTTTGGCTAATAATTATTGGCTATTATGATAACCAGTTGAGCTGGTAAGGAGTACAAGACAACTGGCGCAAAAAAGGACATAGCAGCTGTCTCTAAACCAACTTTCCAGGGGCTAATGAGATTTGCTGAGTGCCGGCTAGATATAGAGCAAGAACAACGTCCGTCAAGACTGTATTCGTGCATTGCGCTTCGCGCGTCTATCCGTCGTGCAAAGCTAGACTCTTTTCGAACCAGCCTCGTTTCTGAGCGTCTAACCGTTGTCAATACAGACCTCAGCGAAAGCGAGAGATGGTATTGCAGGGCAGGGGTACATTCGCAGCTAGCGTATTTCCTGAGCGCATTCACCCACGAATCTCTTTGCTGAAACAAAATAAGCCCTCCAACCACAACATGTTCAAAATATATAATTCCATGTCACAAGACACGGCATTCACTGCGCGTACATACTCGAGGTACATAAATAGTTTAACAGTCAACCTAATCACACTTCCTATATACAACTGGTACAAATCTAAGTTAAACTATTACCCGATTAGCATTGGTGGCAATAACCTTGACCCAAAGGACTCGCAAGTACACTCTAAATATTGGCGGTTCTATGGCGCAGCAAGGTCCGGTGACCGGGTGCAGGGGTGGGGGATATATTGAGCGTCTAATACCAAGGTACTGCTACTGTATCAAGCCACAACAAAGTAAGTATAAGTCTAACGAACAAACAAACGACGTCAACGAACCAGTTTGGGTATACATAACGAGCAGGCTCTCTTTGGCTAAAACGACGCACAAGCGGGGTATCTCAAGTCATGACAAATGAAGGACAGGAAGAGGAATATGAGCTAGAGGGGTATGGGTATACGAGTTAATATTGCACCACTCGCACAATACCCTGCTCTTTATATGCCATGTCTTCTCCTTGCCATGCCCTTCGGCGCTTGGTTTTCGGTGGGCGCCGGGTTCAGTCTAGGCCGATCAAGTGAGACCGATAGACAACTGCGCTCATACGACCTGCCTATCTGAGCCCATATGGCGCCCTAGCTCTCAAACCAATCGATCTTGTCGGGAATCGGGCTGTCGATCATCTGAAAGAAAGACACCACACTGGCACCACCTCGTTTTTCCATTCAATCGTTGATATCTGACAAGCCTATCCGATTCTCAAGTACGAAACCGAAACCCGAGCATAAACGACTCATCCGAATCGCCAAAACGTCAATCTCATCTTTCAGCCAATCCAAGTATTGGCCAATAGACGATGGCCCCACCGCCCCACCCAATCTTTCACCGAACCGAAGACCCACCGAATCCAGTCGCGCGCCTCATCTCGCCGAGCTCTGTCCCAGGACCAGTCGAACTTCCCGCACGACCCCATCGATCATCATCGTTATTGAATACTCGTCGACGAGCGGCAGAAGCTTCTGGTGCTGGTGCATTTGTTCTAGTGCCAAACGGGCGTTGCCAATCCCACGTCGGAGGTGGAGGCTGTTGAGCATAGGTCGGGTTGTATGTAGGCCGTGTGAGGTATTGGTATGTTGATGCTGCGAGGCCTCCTGCGCCTAAACCTGTATGCAACCCAAACCAGAGTCGGTCAGCCGTCGTGATCTCAGTTCATACGGAGATGAATTCAACGCCTAGGTCGTAACGCACCTGTCCAGAATCCAGGCGTCCATGATTGATTTCGATTCGCATTGGAATCCGCCGAGTACTTTGTATAGGGCGGAGGTGGAGCACCCCCTCCAGGTCCCCCACCCCCGTATCCGTATCTCGGATCCGATGAGGTGGGGCCGCCGCCACGTCCTCCACTTCCACTTCCACCCGTTCCCCCATGTGTACTCGACGAAGATGATGAGAATCCAAAAC
Source organism: Ceratobasidium papillatum (assembly GCA_037042815.1). Taxonomy (NCBI): domain Eukaryota; kingdom Fungi; phylum Basidiomycota; class Agaricomycetes; order Cantharellales; family Ceratobasidiaceae; genus Ceratobasidium; species Ceratobasidium papillatum. The sequence goes on from JAYRCO010000715.1 coordinate 18,184, forward strand.
GTGAACGGTAGATGTACAAGAAGATCGCGATGAGGATCAGAATTATGATGGGGTCTAGAGTTTTTGTGTGTTGGCAAGGCACAGAGGAGTGAATGGAGATACTGTTATCTTACATGTGTAGTCTGTTCTTGCATAGGACGGGTGCTGAGGTGTCCGGACTAGGGAGTAGGTCAAGCCGCAAGAACCTGGAGAGTGTGGGGCACGATCAAACGTGGTTGATCAAATGAATTGGGTGAAGAGACTTGCCTTTGAGCACGTACGGGTCTCCGGGCCTCTCCCAGCCCTCGCACGATACCTGGAGCCGTCCAAACCGCAAAGAGGACGGTAGATCAGCCTCGCACTAATCAAAACAAGTAATCCAGAACACGGTAAATCCGGGGTGAGGGGCGAGGAGAGCATGCCGTACACACATATAAATAAAGCGCGTGTTCGAGCTGAGATGAGCCGTCGACTCACCTTCCAGTCGATATCGATGTCTGAGCCGCCGG
>JAYRCO010000716.1:0-18664 GCA_037042815.1 Ceratobasidium papillatum
ATAGATAAAGATGAGATGCATTCGTCCAATTGGTCGCTATTTGGAGTACGGTCTACGTAGCTGACTGAGGACTCTAACCGATTTCAACCGAGAACGATGTGCCGACGCTTCGAGTCGCCCGGCTCTCTTCCCCACGAATTCGACTCCGAGGTTCAGCCGACTTAAACAAGTGCATTCACATGTGGAATGGATGTGTATACTGCTATGTGGGTTTTTGTTGAACATTTTCTGCCTCGAATGTGGTAGCAATTTAAGCTCGAAGTGTTTATGTCTACTTTAGACTTAGTTACATAATCCGGGGCAATCCCGAGAGTTCCGGGCCCTGACTCAAGTTGCCGGTTTTTGCTGGTCGTGTGCCTCAAAATCTCGCCATCATGGGCTTTTCATTGGCCCGCTGCCCTCTTCATTACCTGGACCTAACGATCGCTCTGAGCCACCTATAAACAGCACATCATCTATAGTGCATCTAATACTGCACGCAGCTTTGGGGGGTTGACATGAAGTACGGAAAAACATATTCGACTCTACTTTCTACTTCGTCTTGGCCCCAGGAATGGCGAGATGTAGCCCTTGACTATAGTGCGGTATGATATGCACTTGTTGGGTTTTTTTGATACTAACATGCAATTAGCTCAAGAAACTTTTGAACGCTGTAGTTGAGGAGCTCGCTGCCCAAGGGCTTAACCCTGCAGTCCTAAATGAGCTCTTGGATGCTGAGAGGGAATATGAGGAGCACGTAGGATCCCCTCCAGACGGAACTAGGGCCTCATCCCCTACGGGGCGACCGCCAAGTGTCACAAGGAGTATATCACACCGCTCGAGAGCTCAATACGAAATTACGTGTGAGCTCAATACGTATACTGTCAAACTTGTGTTCCCTGCTTACACCCATTTACTCAGCGGATAAGGAGGATATCACACCCCAACTTCGACTTTGGCTCTATTCCCAGTCTGACGGTTCCTCAGCTGATTTATCTCCATCGGGTGCTCAACCCCAAGCTGAATCTTCATCTCAAGCTCAACTATCTTTGCACCATCCATCTGAGGAAGATTCTTCTGCCACATCAACTGGAAGAGATGTAGGAGAGGAAGCCCAAGAGACCGAGCCGGCCACTGCTTTTATGTCTTCTTCGGTTGGTTTGGTCAACACCTCCAACCCACTGTATGTCCTCAAGAACGAATACGATCGAACAACCGATGGGACTGGATGGATTGAGGAGCTAGGCAACGATACAGACGATACTCAACAAGACGAGAACGAATTACCCATTCCTTCAACTTCACTACCCACACATACCATACCCGAGGCACGCTTCGAGTAAGTTTGATTCAACTCTGCGCCATGGTTGAGATCAAATAGTTTTTAATTGTTTATCCGTAGATCATCAGATGATCGTGATACTCAAGAAGTCATCATACCCCTCACGGCCGATACCGCTTTTCATCGTTTGCTTGCTAGAGCATTGTCTGCCTTTGCCTCCCTTCAAGCTCGAACTCGTACACAACTCTCAGACCAGATTGTCACACTTGCGGACACTATTTCATCTTGCGCCGGTCCGCCATCTCGTGAGCGCAAGTCGGATCTTTATGTCTGGCGCGAAATTTTCCAGCTCTGGGTCGAGTGTCAAATTTATCGAGGTGGAGCGACCGAGCGAGAGAGGATTAGTGGAGAAGGAGGGATTAGGAGCGTAGGAGAGGCGGAGAAGAGATTAGGGATGTTTGCGAGTGAGATAGTGAAAAGAGGGCTAGGAGACCGTAGAACGTTAAAGAGTTCTAGGAGCCGGGAGGCCCTGGAGACGTTTCTAACTTTGAACGTACACATATTGGATCTCAAGAAGGTGAGCCTTGTCATTTGCTGCTATTGTCTTATTGTTGACTGTATGTTGTAGTTCCAACTCGCAAACGCTGAAGCAGCTCGCAAAATTCTCAAGAAACATCAGAAGCGTACCGCCCTACCAACGGCAACCTCGCTATCTGTGCTCCCTATATCCCAAAGTGGCGCAGGCGATCTTCCGCAAATGCTCATCACAATGCTCACGAATACGCTTCTTCCTGTTCTGCCTAGCATCGATGATTATTCGTGTTTGATTTGCACAAGCATCGCATTTAAGCCGATCCGATTGTCGTGTAGCCATTTGTTCTGCGTTCGTTGCCTAGTGAAGATGCAGAAGCGAGGCCAGGCCGAGTGCCCGTTGTGCCGAGCGTCATGTGTGTTGCTCGCAAATCGAGGCAAGTATATTTATTTATTCTATTGTTGCTTCGTTGAGAGGATACTGATTGAATTAATGCTACAGAGAATTTGGATGTTGGGCTGATGAATTTCATGAAGGATTGGTTTCCAGTCGAAACAAAGGAAAAGGCCAAGTCGAATGAGCGCGAGTCTGCAGAGGAGCAACTTCTGGAAATGGGTATTAGTCCCAACGGTTGTACAATTATGTGAAGTCAAGGTTGTATCTCTTTTGGTATAATGGTTAGGATTTCATAATATGTCTGTTGGGTAACTGGTAAGCCCTAGAGATCTTTCGCTTGGCACCGGGTTTAATGGCTATTTATAGGTAAATAGATACACACACATTTAGCTTGTAATCAAATTCGGAAGCCATGACTTGATCGGCGGGCCGCTTGACGCCTCCTAAATCTAACCGGCACCTTCTTCACTCTTCCGAAAACGTGCGCTATTCAATATACTCGGTGCTTCTTCGACAACTACAACATGGTTATCCAGTACGCTGCATGCGGCACACGTTCGTTTAGCGCATGGTGAACCACACTATCCCATCTTCTATCGATAGCTTTCTGCGCGCCGAGCATTACCCAACACTATCTTTGGCACGCATGCCCAGTTCGATTTGAACTTGCCACGCCAAGAAGCTGAATTATGGAGCTCACGTCGCCGCGTCGCTACGGGGCGTGGTGGGTATAAAACTAGACGTAAAATAGGGGATGAAGAGTATCGCTCAAGTCTTGTTTTGAATTGGTCAATATGTGGGGCTTCAACACTCTCGCTACTCTCCTCGTTGTCGCTAGCGGCTTTGCAGCTGCGCTGCCTACCACCTCGGACGCGACTGTCCCTCAGGTTTTCAAGCGTGCCATCTCTGGTGCTACTGGCTCCAACTGCAATGGTATGCGCCACTCCCACAATTTCTTAATATTTCATCCCTGACTTGAATGCTCGTAGGATACATCTTCACCGCCGCCCAGGTTTCGTCCGCTGCTGCGGAGTCTTTGAAACACGTTCTTGCCGGAACAACCGTTGGCACTAACAAGTACCCCCATGTCCTCGACAACCGTGAGGGCTTCACCTACCCTTCAGGCTGCACTGTCACGCGCTACGAGTTCCCGGTCTTCAAGACGAAGATCTACACTGGTGGTGACCCAAGTGTTGATCGTGTCATCATTGGTCATGTCTCCGGCTCGAGTGCCTACTCGTGTGGTATGTTTTTCCATGAATTTTGTTCGGAGAGGAGATATATTAATTCATGAAATACAGGTGTTTTGACCCACCAGGGCGCGAGCGGAAACAACTTCCTCCAGTGCACCAACACATAAATAATTACATTTGTTCGATGATCTCTTTTGTATCTTTGGGGTTTGAAAAGGGAAAATGAATCATACCTGCAGTTTGATTTATAGGATCCGTCTTGCAAAGTCTATCGCCAAAGATACCATATACTCGACTGAGGCGAGAATAACTATTGAAGTTCCAGGATCCAAGGCCAACAAAAAGTTAAAATAAGCATCCAAACCAGGTCGGGGTTGGGAGTCCAAGGACTATAAGCAACACGATGATGATACCACCTAGACCCTGCGAAGATGTGGTTGTCTGGGGCATCTCTTGATAAATGAGCGCTTGTCTGAAGTCGTTGCTTTACGCATGATCTCTTGGCAACGTCAACTCAAGAGCCAAGAGAACGCATAGACTCATAGGAAGGAAGCAGTTAATTGTACAATTTGTCTTGATGTTCAGACTAAGGGATACAACACTAGGAAAGCGTATCATAACATCGAGACGATCTCACAATCACACTTTCTCCTTCAGCTCATCAACCCTTAACTCACGTGGAGAGCCGCTCGGGCTACGATTGAGACCACTCTTCTCACGCGAAGCATGCTTGTGCAAGTTTAGAGACGTACGCCCAACAGTTTCCAATACTGGCTCGACCTTTGCCATCGTTTCGTTGTGTAGGTTGAAGTGGGCGCCGTGTCTAAACCACAAGAACCACCCGAATGCCGCAGTATATGCAAATGCTGGGATGCAAACTGCAAAAGAGATGCGAGTTCCGTGCTTGTCTGCGATTGCGCCTTGGATCGGAGGGAAGACAGCCCCACCCGAGATCGCAGAGATGAGAAGCGATGATGCGCGGCGAGTGTGACGGCCCATGTTCTTAGTCGACATGACGAAAATGCAAGGGAATAATGGGCCCTCGAAGAACATGGTAAGCATAAGGCACGCCATCCCGCTCTTTCCATGGAGGAAGGTGGTACAGGTAATAAAGACCAAGCAGAGCAAGCCCCAGATGCCGACCATGAGTTCGCCCGGCCAGAAAGTGAGAATGAAAACGCCGAGGAAGCGACCGCAGGTAAACATGATGAGAGCGTATGAAAGGAAGTTGGATGATTTGGCATCCGGCCAACCAACGGCTTCCGCGCCATAATTGATGAAAAACGAGGCAATTGTAACTTGAGCGCCGACGTATAGGAATTGAGCAAGCCATCCAAACCAGGCTCGATATTGCTAATGCAAATATCAGTCCTGTCCTTTCATTCATGATTTATACGTACGAACCTTGAAAAATGAGTCGTCTGTTTTGGCGGCCACACCCGTTATCTCCGCAGCTGCTTGAACAGCCGCCTCGAGCTCCGCTTCCGATGTCTCCGGCAAGTGAGTAAAAGTGAAAAGCAGCGCGATTGAAACACCGAGTAGCGCGACCGCCAAATACACCCATTGGACGTTTGTGAGATTATTCGCGTTTTCTCCTGTAAAGAAGTACTTGGATGCGATGAACGGACCACTGAACGCTGCCACGCCGTTGAACGATTGCGACAACTGGAGACGAAAGGCGGCTCCGGATGCTTCAGTTCCTGGCAAACAGGTAATGTAACTGTTTGCTGCAGTTTCTAGCGATGCCAGACCGCAAGCGATCACGCCAGTGCATACCACTATGGACCAGTTAGTTGGGAGAGGCTCTGACGACATTGAAACTTACCAAATCCTGCGAACACCGCTTTTTTGTTGTTTTCTCCTGCAAACTTCGCGCATGGCCAGAAAAAGATTGCTCCGATAGAATAAACTATACCAACAGACGTTAGGGATGGATAAGACAGAATAAGAATATACTTACAAGATAGCCCCATAAGAATTGTAAACTTGTAGCTCTTTCTTCGCAATATTTCTCCTGCGATGGGGGAGAAAAAGAAATAACCCAAACCAAAGTATGCGACCTGTAGACCTGTCGACTGTAGTTTGGTAATGCCAAGAATGTTTTGGAAGTGTTTATTCAATACGTCCAACAGTCCATATGCGAAACCCCCTGCAATAAACGTCAATCGTCCAGTATTATTTCGGAATCTTGCCTGCCACTCACACAAGAAAAATAGAGATGTAACTAGGGCAAAGGGATAGACAACGCTCTTAGGCGGCAACTTCTCCCTCCAAGTCAGTTTCCGGCCATCGGTAGGCACGAGTACGGCTCCTCCAGGCATGTTGCAAGGTTGCAGAAGTCAAAGGAGGCTAAGAGAACAGAAGGTCTCCGTGGGGCTCCGCTTTCATATACGCCCCCTCCCCGCGGCAATACGCGGCAAGAGGAACCGGTGAGAAGACAAGAACACCTCGGAAGCACATAACTGTAGGCAAACATACGTTCCAAACGGATAGTATGTCCGGTTTATCAGATATCTCTGAACTCCTTTAGGTACGCTTAGCGACTATATGTTTGCCAATCCATCAAGTGAGGTAAAGTAAAGCATTGGTATCGGCAGTTTGGTCAAATCGATGCCCTTGGTTTACCAGAAGAGCAAGTTGCGGCCTGAGCCGTGCTTAGTATTTCAACAAAATTTGTGATAGTGCACGGACAACCCCCATTTATCGTAAAGCCCGAGTGTCGATCAATCGGAAGTCGCATCGGCTATGTAGATTGTTTATGAGTGGATGGTTGTGGTTATGGGCTAGGCGCGGGAAGTCACGTGGTCAGACCTGCTATACACTCCCTTGCATAATACTTGTATACAGCTACCACTGGCGACACAACCTACCCGAGTTTTTGATCTGTAACTCAATGACACCTTGTCGGCTCTCAGTGACTCGTACCGGGAACCGTTGGTTCACTAGGGAAGAAGCCAGCTGGATATCATCTCATCATGACGAATATATGCGAACACTAAACAAAAATGGGCAGAAAAAGACGCCCACTCAATCACGAATACGTAGCTCGCTTATTACGAGAATTTGCGAAGAATTCTACTCTATTTTTCCCTATCGTAACCCTTCTAAACATCCGGGGATGACTTTCACAGCAGAACAAAGAAGATTTGTAATGCGGGCAAAGGACAAGTTAAAACTACGTAAAGTAAGCTCGCCTGATCACTCTAGCGGCTACTCTTACAGCCTAGTGCCTGTAGCGGATCTCAGATAAGATATGGCTTAAAACCAAACATAGCATGAAAAAAATTTCACAGAGAGAGTCGGAAATATTACCTGACAGACAACGCGCAAAGCAAGTAAAACGAGGCAAAGACAAACCAGTTCAGAGGTCCCCGAGTGTTACGGAGGAGAGTCCAGTAAGTTCCATGAGCAGTACTGAGTTTTAATTGATTGAATCTATGTCTAGGTACGGGGATCGGTAGAGAACGCGTTTACACCTGAGGGCTCACCAGAGTCTCTCGAACAGCCATCAAACCACCATGACGAATCATCCAGTAGCAAAGAGATTGATCTCAAGTACTACAAATCTCAGCAAGATAGAAAGGCAGTAGATGACCTACTGCGCGAACTAATAGAGATGGGGCAAGAATCATGGGCACACATCAAGCTTGAAGATCTTAGACTGTACGTAAACTTAGGATGTTCTGCTTGATCCTAAAAGTCATTTTATTCTATAATTCATTGTCTCATAGGCGGCAGTCCCGAGTTATTTCAATTATTGATAGCGTTAATAGCGCTATAGCACGAGCGACCGGGGCAGAAATTCATACTATGGCACTATGGCATGATGGTAACAACATCAGCAGCTGCAGGCAAGTACAAAAATGGTAGATTAAGCGACAGGCTCATTTTACAGGGTGGTTAGTTCTTCGACGCCACGTTCAGCTGGTTTTACTGGTTCTGAGGAGGCGGCAGGAGCGCGTTCCAGCTTCATCGAGTTTGTTCGCAAACATCTAGGTGAGAAACGTTTTTAGTCCCCTAGGTTTGGCGTAAATGTGCACCAATCCTATACATGATATTCCATACGTCAGTGAGAGATCTAAAATTAAGATTACTGGCAGGACCGGCAATAACGACTACAATCTCAGATGCTCACCGCACAGTACATGGGGATTCAGAAAACGATATGCGACCGACACTCCCCTCACGTTCGGATGATTGGTTGTTGGAGCGAAGGACACTCAAATTATTCTTCGAGTATCTATGGGGTAAGCGCATATATGTACAAGTTATTGTGTTATAATATTAACCATGTTGCTTAGTGTGGCAGGGTGGCATCTTGCCAGTCCCTTGGGATCGACTCGAACTGGACAAATCCAATAACTTTCTGGTTGAAAAAGCTCGGCTGCCTGGAGCAATTAGTTGCTTACGGTGCCCCGATCAGTGGAGCCAACGAGAGACCGAAGCTTGGGCCATAGCTCTTCGGGATCCAAATACACCTGAAGACTCTCGTTTTCAGTTCCGTCAACCTCGGCCGGGTATGGTCGAGCATGAGACACGGACGAACATTCATCCCGACTCGTGCTTAGTCTACCAGCCAGAGGCATTACTATATGCACGACGTATGCTGAAAGAAAAAGAAAGGTTCCCTAGGAGATGGCAGGGGCTACCGCCTATTCCTGCTTATCCATACCAGCCGCTAGCTAAAGAAAAGCTTAGAGCAGCCAAAGCGGAGGCAGTTGGGCACAAGGGGTTAGTTGACCTTCTAAACTACTTGGCAGATTACGAAAGCTATGGCCCATACCAGGTGAGCGCGAACCCTCACCCTCTCAGCATGAACGTGGAAACTATTGACTGCGATTTAGGCAACGCAAAGCGACTGGGAAAGGGCGGTGGGGACCTGTGGACATTTCAAATCTGGTCTACCGAATTCAGCTGCTGGAATTGAGCATATTTTGCATTCCATGGACAAGAATGGTCGACAAGTGTCACAAGAATTTTTCGTTGACAACCACAAAGAGTATCATCGCTGGAGCTTACATGCATGTCTCGAGCTGATCCAAGGAGGCGCATTCCATCACACACGCACCGATACGTACATGGGAGGGCCTTACGGTCTCAAATGGGTGGTTCTGCTCCTTGTTCATCTATATTCCTGCAGCTTCAAAATCAAGAACAAGCGGGGACCACGTTACAACAACATCCAGGCGAGCTGGCCACATACGGGCACTGAGAGTCTTGAAAAGACGATAGAGCGGGTCCACAAGTCCCTCGAACGGTCTGTGGAAAAGCTGCATGGAAAGTATGGGCCACAGGAGTACGAAACTGCGAACACAGTTGATGAACATTCGGCGCTCGGAGACTGGTCTCGAGAGGGTGTTATAAATTGTATGCTTCCCATCGAACCGGACGAATGGACGGTACGAAGCCATACTAGAACTAGCCCCAGAAGTTGTCTGACCGGATCCCCTCAATATCTAGCGGAACACCTTGATTGTGACTAGTGGAACAAGGAAGCATCAGCTCCAGCCGAACACTTCTCAGAAAAAATCTCTGTATCGTATTAAGCGTAGACGGGTAGAGACGGAATCAGAGGAAGAGGCAGAAATTATTGGTGAGTAAACGAGCTGTTTGAGGTGTAACAGTCCTAACAATAGGTCAAATCAGCAGGTTATGATAAGAAGCAGCATACGTCTGAAAAGACATGGAGGAAAAGGCTAAGATATAAACGGAACAACTGATGGAGGGTGTGATACACCTTGGAGCTATGGAAACACCTGAAATACGTATTGAATGAAATTGGCGCACGAAGTCTGAGCTTGGATGTTTCTGTCTATGAATCAATAAAAATCCATATACCGTACAAAAGCTGCTTCGATAATATGCTCGGATGTTATACATTCGATCGGTTACAGATTTCTTAGCCATTCATTCCAATTTAAGTAGAATACACACGGCATGTATCTGGCAACGTTTGATTCACTTACTCTGCTTTGTACGCGTGCACTCAGGTAAATGACACGGACTCCACAAAGTATACGGATCGTGTTATTTGTCTTCATATATTTACACCTCACTATCGATGCGTCTCTCATCAAAGCCCTTATCAATAGCGTATAAAAAAGCATGGACGAGGGGCGGACTACACTGAAAACCTGACGCAAGCTTCGCGTCTATAACGAGCGGGAAATCAGAAATCATTGAACACGGAAGCATAAAGCTATGCAAATATAAACTCACTTCAACTTATATTTTATCACGTTTATCCTGACGTTTGAGTCTTCAAAGGCCTGCTGGACTACAAGTTGAACAGCTATGGTGCATTCCATTGTCTCAGGATCCCGGACCAGGCAGTTAGCCAAGGTAATTTCCCGCATGTATTGTCCATCGGCCAGACATCTCAACAGATAGAGGTCTATAGTACAACTTTCTAGATGAAGGACGTGCAGCCATGGCCATGGCAGCAAGCCCTTTGACTTATGTTCGGTTTGTATGAAACGCCACAAGTTTGGATCGGCAAAATCACATTGTTCAAGCGTCAGAGTCGATAGCCTGTACAGGCAGTGAGAGAGTGGCGCGAACCAAAGATAGGCTTCTTTTGGTTTGACATGTAGTTTGGAGACCTTTGAGCTGGCGTAGAAGGCTGTAACCTGGTTGACGAATTCCGATAGATGTGTTGTATCAATTTTCACGGTAAGCCATCTGCTTTTGGGTCGTAGAAGCTGTAAGATGGGAACGAATAGCTGCGGAACAGAAGATGAGAGTTCAATAGACAGGAGATGTTCAAAGTAAATCGGCTCGAGTGTTGTTTGATCTTCATGATGAACAATCAAACCCTCTAACTGTAGTAGACGGAGCCTAGGACATGACGACAAGATCTTCCTCATTGACCTGACGTTGACATGGGCTGGGAATATCGACGAGCGCACACACAGCTCGGTCAAGTCCTGGTATGCGCTACTGCTCCACGGGATGTACGAATTGTGCAGCCGAAGGCTCCGAAAATGCTTCACTACCTCGTTTACATTGTCATCGAGGGGAGATTCAATCGCAGGGTCATCGCTCCGAGGTAGAATTGGAGATACTGCCTCGCTCCGTATATTCTTTGTGGCGTGGACAACTAGTTCAGTAAGCAAGCCGCTCGTACAGAGTTTGAGTACGCATAAAAGTAGAGGCTGTAGAATGGGTTCTGTATGCTTGTCGGAGTATATTTCAAGGCGGCAAAGTCGGGAGGCCATTGGATCTAGCAGCTGGATCAGGTTTGAAGTCGTTTTAGGTGCTTCAAGTCGCACCCGTATTACTAAAATTATAGATGCGGCAGCAGATCGCTCACTTAGAAGCCGGATATATTTAGCGTGCCGAGACGCAACATGAAAATGGTATGTTTCCAAATGAATCAGAGACCATAACCAAGGCAGATTGAGCGAGACGTTCCGCCAAGGCTTGCAGACAGAAGCAAAAATCATGGGGTCGACACATCCTCGCTCTTTCGATTCTCGCTTGTCTCTACAGGATTCGATACACCTTGTAATGAGAAAAATCGTGGATAAGACCTCCGGCGGAAGGTTGTTGATGTGCATCGTCTCTAGAGCTCTAACCTAGTGGAACTTTTGTGGAGTATGTGGCGATCGTACTATTGATCCAGTCAAGAGGCGGTTTAGCTAGTCTTGCCCGCTTGATTTAGTATGATAAGGAGAGACAGCCTGAAATCCGTGGCAGACAACGATATCACAGCGACTTGATCGACCTGGGAGGGGGTATATAGTATGCTGACAAGCAAGGAGTGAGTCAGCCATCATTGGCGCTTGGTAGGTTATCGCCAGGACATTAGTGGCTGTACACTAGTTCGACCTCCCAGTTGGGGTCAGATCAATGTGTTGTTCGACATTTTTATTCTTCTTCTTTTTGGCTTCTCCTGACGCGCCTCGCTGGTCTTGGCCGTACGCTCAATCGGATCGTTTGGCGCCATAACCAGTTCCCTCGAACATTTGAAGATACGATTTGCTTTGTTTGCATCAAGCAGCTTCAACCCACAACGCCAACCTAACACACAGCCCTTCTTATACTGAGAGTTTATGAATTAAACAAGGCTACAGAATCTAAAACACAGACCGAGAACGTCCCAACGATTTTACTTGCTTTTATTCTCTAGCTCCTCCATCTCACGTTTCGCCTTTTCAGCCTCTGCCTGTTGTACTTCGATCGCCCGTCGTGCTTCTCGGCGCTCGCGGCCGCGAGTGACGAGCGGCTTGGGCTCTAGATCTGCAAAAAGGTGCTTGCAGGCAAGTTCGACAAAGTAACAACCAACGAAATCGATGGCCATGGTCAAGGTGAGACGGAATTTGAACTGTATTGCACAGGCTGTTTAGTAACACGACTAGGCGAAATTGTAGTGAACTTACGCCAGAAGTCATCTCAACAATCTGCAGCCAGCGGTTCATCTCTGGTACAAGGTCTGTTGCGCCTCCAAATGCAACAGCACTAGCACTGAGCAAACCGTAGTACAATGCTGGGTTCTCTCGGATGCCCTCGCGGAACGGACGGCCCTATACAATTCGTCAGAAGAATGAAAACATAGACACATAACTAAACTTGCCTGGAAGTTGATCGCGAAAGTTGAAACCTGTTGAGAGAGGCCAAGTAGGTAGATCGCAGTGTTCAACAAACTCGGTTCAAACTTGGCTTCGAGATCAATCACCCCACGACTAACAAGGAATTAACTCTAGGACAAAGTAGACAACCCAAGTAGTACTCACTGTTCTAAACTATTCGAGAGTGCAGTGATGTACAACAGCGACGCGATATGGATCGCAAATTGGATCAAAACTGACAACAGAACGTAAAAGTTGAAGATATTGCCCAGTGGACGCTCGCGGGACAGTTTCTCAACAGGCTAAGAACCGAATATCAATATCAACTGGATGGTAGATATGATAAAAACTCACCTTGGCACGAGAGATACACAAGAAGCAGACCGACATGAGCATCCCGTTGATCGTGACCTGGTAATCACCAAACTTGATCCCATCGAGGTACAACACACTCAAGCTGTATGCGGTAATCAGACAGTTGAGTGCCAGGATCTTGTACATTTGGATAGTGGCAACGAGTGTGCATCGACCTTGACGAATAATAGCGGCGACTGTAGATGAAGGTTAGCACGCGAGTGAACAAGGACTAGGATGTAAGACGTACTAGCAGCGACATTGGACAACTTGGACGTAAATGGCGCGGCACAAGAGGCGTCTCCGAGCTTGATCTTTGGAGGCTCGTTTTCGTCATCCATATCAGCCAATTTGCTCGTAATAGACTCCAAATCGAACTTCAAGACTCTATTTAATGATTGTCCTATCTCGGAAGATAACAAGACTCACCTTCTCCATAGGGTTCCTCTTCCTCTTATCCTTGAGCTCCTCAGCGGCCTTTTGCTGCGCAATAACCACATCCTGGTACAGATGGGCAATTGCTTGAGGTACAGGCGGCGGGGGCTGATTGAACCTAGACGAGATCTTCAACTGACTCTCATAAACTTTCTTAATCCTCTCCACGCGTGCATGCTCCGCAATCTTCTGCAAGTCCTCAGGCGTTCCGTCGAGCAAGGCCACACCAATATGAGCCTGCTTGAGCGCACCAACGTCGTTGGTCCCGTCGCCAGCCATGAGTGTAACATATCCGAGACCCTTGAGCGTGGTGAGGATAAGTTCCTTTTGAGCGGGCGAGACGCGTGCGTAGACCCAAGTGTTTTGGACGAGATCGGACCACGCGGGTGTACGTTCGTATTGGCGCATGGCAGCTCCGGTGACGCAAATATCATAGTCGTCGAAGAGTGAGGTATCGAGTGGCTCTGAAGGATCGACGGGGATGATCTTGGTTTCATCGACGGTACGCCAGGCAAGTTCTACAACAAAAAGTTAGCCTTGACAAACCAAAAGTCAAGGAAATACGTACGACGATCGTTAGTTGCTCCCTCCTTGACATCCAGAATTAATGCATCCCGATCGACGATATCCACCTCGCGCGCAACATGCACGGCCGTAAGAGGATTGTCGCCAGTGATCATGATGCACTACATGCCACCTCCAATAAGCAAGTAAAACTTAGTCCGGAGGCGACATGGACTTACACGATGAGACGAGTCCGCCAACATCTTCAGCGTCATAACCGCATCCGGCTTGAGCGGACAATGGAAAACCAAAAACCCAACAAACTTCAAGTTTGTCTCGACCTCGTCCCTCTTAAGATGGGAAACCTAATTCCTCACAAATCAGCGCCACTCTCGCACCAATATCAAATAGCCAAAAACTAACCCTGTCAATACCAATAGCCGTAACCTCTTTCATAGCAAGCGCAAGAACTCGACTTCCACGACGCGTGAACCACTTGAACGTATCGTCGTAGCCCTCTGGAACAGTGCCGAGCATACCCTTGATGACTTCCGGTGCACCCTTGACGGCGATGAGAGTCTTTCCGCCGACGCCGAGTGTAGAGACTGTCGCCATGCGTTTAAGAGCCGAGCTGAATTGGAATCGACGGCGGATGTGGATCGAGTTTGTGGGGGAGCCACCTAAAGAAACGTTAAGATAAGAAGATATGGTGGGTACGCCGAAACGAACCTTTATTGGGCAGAACACCATCTCGGCCTTTAAGATCCCAATCCAAAGCCTTGAGAGTTGTTTGTTCCATAGGGTCACCAACAACTTGTCCGTCGTCCAACTTGACGAGCGCATGAGCGGCTGCCAAACAGAGAGTCGTTTCACGCGATGCTTCAGTAAGAGGCAAGAGTTTGAGAGGATCAGTGGGGCTAAAGAACATAATACCGTCAGCTCCAAGCACGATAAGATGCTCAAAATGAGTACGCACTCGACACCAGCTACACCCTCGACAACCAAATCCACAGCCGTGATCGTTCCAGTCTTGTCAAAGCAGCACACGTCTACTCGGCCTGCCATCGGGATCCTGAATGGTTCGGTACAGAAGATAGCTATTCCAAACATTAGAATCCATGCCAAACATCTATTTGTGCGAAATGATACGTACCAAACTTGGAGAGTGCAGCCAACGACGTGTTCACCGCCAAACTCAACTCCATCGGAAGCTCAGGAGGTACGACACTTGTGATGATCAACACGCAATCCAGCAAGAGCTTGGATTTCTTCAAGTCACGTTCAAGACCTATTGGATAGGTTTAGTACTCAGGTCATAATTATCGTAAAGAGCAAGCGCACCTTTAACCCAGACGTACCAACTCGCGGCGATGGCGAAGACGAGCAGGAACCCGATAAACAAGAAGCTCTCAAAGTTGTTGGCGCTAACTCGCTCGGTGGAGAAAATCATCGTTCGGACGAGTTGACCTTGAGCTGTCCCGAAACCCGTGCGGAGGACAAGAGCGAGTGCTCCGTTGTCCGGAGCGCGGAGACTGGGGACTTTGGACGTTGCCACTATTACAAGACTATGAGCAAAAGCCCGGAAAATTCGCCAAGATGGGCAGCTTACCAGCTTCTCCCTCCTCGTCGCTGGCCTTCAAAATCTTAGTTCCTCCAAAGAGCACGCAGCCCTTGTGTTGTCCGTCAACATCCAATCGCTCGCCTTCCTCCTTGCTCAAAACGCCAAGAGATTCTTTGAGCAGCGGTGTAGACTCTCCAGACAACATCGCCTCGTTGACGATACACGTCCCACGGAGAATGAGCGCATCAGCTGGGATAGATCGGTCCGGCACAGAGTGGTCCTTTTCCTTTCCGTCATCGGCCTTCTTTTCCTTTTCTTTGATCTTTTGTTCAGCTTTCTTGGGATCTGCGGTGGCGGCCGAGCGAGAGACTGAGATAATGTCGCCGGGGAGAAGAGTATCGGATTGGATAATAGACCAAGTGCTGTCGCGATAAGTCCAGATGGGATACGACTCGATAGACATTGTTCGGAATTCTTTCAGTGTGCTGACGCGCTATAAGGTTGATGTCAGTAAGACGCTCAGAGATACTCGAGTAAAGGAAACGTACCTGAAAGACGACTGTGCATTCAAAAACAACCAACATGAACAACGTGAACAAGCTGTAGTACCAGTACTCGTCCAGGCACCATAGCGCAACGCAAAAGATTTGGAAGACGAAGAACGGTGCTGTCGTGTGCTCTACGAATAAAGCGACGAATGATGGGATAGGAATGTCGAATTCGTTCTTGCCATAGAGTGCTGACAGAGCTCCGATGGTTCCGGCGTCGTCCTTGGCAATAGCAGCAGTGGAGGCGAGTCCGACAGGCTTGCCTTCGAACGACGACAGGAGAGGCTGGTCGTTGCAAGGATAAGGCAGTGGGGCAAATGATTTCCTGATAGGGTCGTAGACATACGTGTCCCGTTGGTAAACAAATGCATGTTCCAACTGTGCCGGGTGTTGCGGTGACGGTTTGCGAATGAGCGTGACAATCTCGCCCTGTCCACGGTGCTCAGATGGTACGATACGAATACAGTCTGCTGCCTCTAGTGTAGGTGCCTGAAATATGTCAGCCTCGTGTGCGCCACGTCGCCTAGTAAATTTGTACACACCGACTTGGTTGTCACCCATGCACGTATTCCTGCACTCCATCTCGTCGACAAAAAGCTGAGTGCGTGGGATGCACCGAGTCCGACAGTAAAAATAAAGCTCCATTCTTCGCTTTTGATCCAGTCTTCATATCGCACATAGTATGCGTAGGCGAGTAGAGGCCAGAGAGATAAGAATGGTAGTGCGTATGCGTGCCATATAAGTGGTATACGCCTGTGTAGACTCGCGCGGACAATGTCCGGCGAAGTAACCGCAATGTCGGGCCTGGAAGCGTGGAAAACTATAAATACGGCTTTTCAGCACTGATAAGTTTGCACTCACATGAGCCACGTAGTATTAGATTACAGTAATTTGCTACTATAGTATGTTAGCAGTGTGGTGGTCGAGAAAAGAATAGGCTCACGTTTACAAAGAGCCGTGGACCATCTATATTGTTAACGCGTTGGTTCCCTGGGATGTGGAAGGAGCCAGAGTTTTCTCAATCGGCCACGTAAGGTCGGCACATCACGTGCGCTCCGCGCTTGGAGATACATCTTACATTTATTTAAAAAAAAACAAGCCAAAAAATCAGGCTATGGAATGAGCAGCCGGTAGTACATTTTATCGCTCTTATAGTACTTCTAATATCTATAGGAGACATGCTTTTTGATATTTTAGAGCTTTGATACTACCATGATAAATGATTTTCACGATGACAAAAAAGTATATGTGACATTTGGCGTCTAATAAGATACCAGAAGCTGAACCGGGCCATTTCTAACGTAAGAGAGCATCAGTCATAAATGCCCCCCCGCTTGACAAGCATTTAGCCACATACCAGCCACATAGAACGACACGTAATGAGCTGCCATCACAGGTTATCCCCACTAGACTTTACACTTTAACAATAGGGGACTATGCTCGAAGCTCCGGCGAGCACCTGCCTTTCTTGCCTTGTGAGCAATTGAAAAGTGGGCTTAGCGCGCATTATTAGTCAGATACGGCCTTGAAAGTGGGCCACATCAGAAAACGTGCACCGCTTAGCCGCGACTCTACCCATGGCATCCGGCGCGATAGTTTACCGTCTATCTACGGCCAATACAATTTCATCTCACGGTTCCCACTGCCCCAAACGTCGTCGATGCTACCTTAAAAGTATGAAACGTCGACACTCAACTCACTCGGCAATGGGAGGAGATAGCCGCAAGCGATTTGCAAATTGGCCTAATCTGAAGGTGGCTACTGAGGACTCCCGGCTACCCGACAAGTGTATCGTATGCTAGCTTCCTCAGAAATGTTCGAAAGGATGTTTCTTCCAGCTAAACAGTTCTAATCCAAAATCCAACGTATTCGGAGTAATCATTGCCCGTGTCACCCGAATCCTTTACAATGGTATCAAATGAAGGTGGTAGTGCCAACAAGCATAGGGTAACTCTCGGTGGCCGCCGGCTCAAAGCCTCATGTCTATCTCCGATTACACTACTAGGCACGCTAGTCAAGTCATTGGGCCTGGCTGTACTGAAGGCTTTGAAGGTCCACTACCGTGCCCCACAACGAGGCATACAATGAGCAAGTATCGCGCTGCATTTGCAAGAGACACACTTTAAGAGGGTACGTTCTCAAACTGACTGGGTACAGGCGAATCCCGCATGCATGCTACTCAGATATCAACATTCTCTTTACCACGGCTATGCAACGGGTGCGGTAGCCCAGGACTTTTCCTATGTCCTAGGTGAGAATTATACTCAAGCTCCGAAGGTCTCAGGCAATAGCGATAATCTACTAGATGTTCATATATGTGGTACTGCTCGGCAGCTTGCCAGTATTATGACCAAGAGTCCCATAATGAGCTGTGCCATCTATATGCTGGTCGATCCTCTGACGCCAGGCCTCAGCCGGTCGAGTATTCCCCTAGGCTTTTTCCAATTTCAGAGCGCTTAGATCCAGTGCTACCTGAGCCCGAATACCTAGCCTGGCCAGTACTGCCAGATAATCCTCGCGTACGAGCACTTGTACTCCCATCCGGCTCTACTCGCCAATCGTACGAATATGTCGAACTAACTGGCTATTCTGGTCCGGCAAACACAGTACGATGGGTCCCGAATCTTAACCCCATACTCGGGAGTCAACCCCCCTCTGCAGATGCAATCTGCACGAGGGGGCCCGGTAGTAAACCTTTGCGGTACCCACTTCATTTCTTCTTCGAGTTATCTCTAGATGCTATGCAAGACGCGACGCATTTGGGAGCAAATGAATGTGCTCACAGGCTGGCCGAGCGCTCACTTCGAGTCTGGAAAGGGACGATATCTGTGCTCAAGTTCAACGGGGCTAGGCGACGAGGATATCAGAACATGGAGATGTCGGACATATGGAATGTCGGTCACTTTTTGACAGAGCACTGATGATTGAGCTGTTTGGTTCGCCGTGGTTGTATGGTTTGACTGGAAACATACCCTCATCATACTATCTATATTCATACTATGCGTCTCCTTACTCGCAATAATAATGCCTATCAGAAAATCACTCGCACCAGAATGCATTCCCCGCAGCATTCTACAGCATTGTAAACATGCCCTACCCTAGATTAGCGCAGAACCACACACTATGAACGTAAATATTTTGATGCTTAAAGACTTAGAGACTGAATTGAGCTACTCGACGAAGTAACCAGCCAGAAACTGCTGAGTTATATCACATAAGATTAAAGCGCATATAGACATTAGACACGTCAGGCTAGAGCCAAATTGGCCCAAACATGGGTCATTTTTGTCATAGGAAAACACCGCTGTGG
>JAYRCO010000717.1:0-18655 GCA_037042815.1 Ceratobasidium papillatum
GGGACATGTATATAATGAGGGTCAAGTTTGCCGGACTTACTCCAAGAACTTGACCTCCTGTCTATAGGATCAATTCTATTTTACATCTATATTCACTTGGTCGTGACATATATCACCTCTTTTCTCAAATATGGCCCGTCAGTAACTCTGTTTTTGTCATGTCACGCTCAGGCCGCTGTTAATACGGATTGAGCACAATTTTGTCACGCGGCGCAGGCGCCGCGTTAGTACAATTCTGACAACCACAGTAACTTGTACAAGTCTTTTTGTAATAGCACTTACCGCTTCCGGCCATACAGTCGCTCTGCAATAAGTTTGTTCTCTCTTCTTATTGTAACAGTGTTTTACCTTTTGCTATTTCTTTCTTTGCTGTCAGAAAATAAGGCTGGCCTCAATACAACAACAAGTACACAATCTAAAAAATAAAAAATACTTATGCTGTTGGACAAGTTGACAGCACTGAAAGGAATAAGCTGGTTCTTATTTTTGCAACATATAATTATGCGACAAGCGCCTGACTAGGGCCCGGTTATGACAGTAAATGAACCGGTGAGCTGGCTCAAGCTCACAAAAATTTCAAAGTGAACGTTATTATCCCTCTTCCCGGTCATTTCACGAACCTACATGGTCCTGCCAAGGAAATAATAGCCTTGACTAGCAGGCTTCTTTCCTCTGCCACAATTGCAGAGGAAATTGCTATCCACTTGGGGGCCGTCACCTTCATCTTGATCTTCAGCGTCAATTGACAGGCGGTTAGATACTTGAAGTGGCCCGTACCCCGGGCCCCTTGACCTTGCTTCCGCTAAGATTCGCATTTAAAATTCGAACGATATCATCTCAAAGCTGTCCGAGGGTGCAAGTTCATACTAAAAAAATACTTTCAAATGTTTCTTTAGTCCACATCTAAAGATACATGGTGTAGGTTCAAGCAGTAATTGAAGTGTACATCTAGACAATCACTAGGGTTTGTTGAGAATTAAACGATAGAGTAGATCGCCACTCAAGGTACAAAGCTTCTTAGGCTTAGGAAGTAATGGGTTAAGTAGATAAAAGAGTAGTAATTGCTCGGTGAGGTTGTAGCTACAGAGTACATGTTCCTATATACTACTGAGACCATAGCATACATCGTAGCTAAACTAAACAGTAAGATCGCAGTCAAGCAGTCAGATCAATACGTCATGATAGAGGTCGTTAAGTCACATCAAGAGATAAGAAATCAGATCATACATTTCAGTCACATCAGACGATAAGCCAAGACATCAGTCAAATGGGCGATCAGCCCGTGAAGATCTAATCGATCTCTTCAACAGGGTTGTACAAAGCCACGGGTCACTTAGACGGAATCAAGATATATGCATATCAAGGAAAAGGAGAGGGAGCAAACGCTGAGAAAAGATTGAAAAAACAAACAAACAGAGAACGGTGCCGCACCAGGAGAGTAGGGTAGCACACTAATAAGATGCTCGAACGTCAGCTCCACAACCGTTCAAAGAGCGCAACTCAGCTAATGGGTAACAGGGAAACTAACTTTAACATGCAAAGGCTAAGATTCCTTGGTCATATCTGCACGTTGGTACATAAGATTTGGTTTTTCTCCTTCACTGCCCGCACTACGCTGCCAAGCGCTATGCTTGCCTCGAGTGCATCAACCTCGGCCTGCTCTCCCTTGACTACTTCTTTTATACTTCGGAGGCTCTGACTCACCTCTTCGACTTCCTTAAGGCCACGGGCCGATTCAAAGATACTGTTAGATAGATCATTTTTTTTCTTCTCTCTCTTCGCCCTCGTAATTTAGTCCTAGCCTCACAGTATGTTGATCTCTTGACAGAACTTAGTTACATTTCATTATAGAATATCGTATACAACCCCGCCTCCCGTCATTACAAGTTTCTCCACTCTCTTTTATCTGCATGCCGCAGGCCTTCTCTCATGTGCTGTCCTATCTCGTCGCACCTTTGGACATGGCCGTGAAACGACGCCAAATACTACCTGATTAGAAAAAAAAACGTTGATGTGTGCCGCAAGCACAAAATAAAAATACCGATTAGCTTTTGAGTCTTCCAACAAGAGATTTCTTTGTTACTAAGGAGTCTCATGCACAGCTGCTCTCCTTTTGAGGGGTCGCCTTCGAGCGAGCAAAACAGCAGCTTATGGTATACTTATATACGCAAAGTAAAATGTCTTTAGTGTAGCATAAAACCCACGCACACGCAGCAAGCCAGCAGGCTATGTAATGTAGCGCATATAGTCAGCGAAGCGTATAGTACTTCGGTTAGCTGGACTTATCACGCGGGTTTGGGGTGCCTAGGAAAACCCATGTGCCTTTGCCAAACGTGAAGCTCAAAGGTGCTCGAGAGCGGGCTGTACGCTCTTGAGTGTTACTTATCGTCAAAGCCGATTACGAGGGCGCAATCCCGAGTACTCGTAATTAATTTTAATTATATGTAACGCTTACAGCGCTCATCATCGTCGGGTCATTTTCCGAACATTATTATCACGTTCACCTAGATGAAAAGCCGCCATTCCCTACAGAGTGATTTGTAAGAGTAACCGACAAACATGAGCCCACAATAAGCGGACGGACAGTTTCTGTATTCAGGATCACCCTAGTCAGCTGAACGGCTCGGCGGACCTTTCGGCAATGTCATGCCTAGAAGTACAGTAAATGCACTACACCTTACTACACCAGTCACGTGATTTTATTGGTTGCACGATTTCGCGTCTTATTCACACCCCCGGAGTGACCTTGCAGAAGCAAGGTTATCCACGCGCTGAACACCACGTGATTTAATAATTGCACAATTTTGCGTAGCATTTCACTGGAGTGACCTGGCAGAAGCAAGGTTACAGTACCGCCATAGTTATTTCATCATAGGCTTTCTACGTATTTGGTCATTCAAGCACATGCAAGATCGTATCCGCTCGGGTGAGTGGGAGAGCTCGACAAAAGACACGATTTGGCTCTGAGATCCAGGAAAACCTATCACATGTAAGTAAACTCCTGGCCCTCTGAGCAGGCTGATATCTACCTGTCTCCATGTCTTATTCTTTGGTGATATCAGCCTGCCTTGGGGAGGCTACCTTTAGCCAACTTATAGCTGGTGCATCTAGGTTTGGTCGTGACCTCTGATTTAACCGTTATGGTACCGGAGAATAACTGGACGGGAGTCTGGGGAAAGTCAGGGAGCAGAGTTTCTACGCATTGAACCAATCTCGGTCAAGCTTCAAGATTGGATATGCAATACTCTGACTGTGCGTTTTGTAGCCCACGGCATGTTGATGGAAGTGAAGATATGTTTACTCCGGGTGAGATCGGATTGGCGACCTGGCTGTGGTTTGTTTTGTGTTTACGGAAATTTGACCACGATACCAAGATATGAATCCACGAAATGAAAATTTCCCCAGGCCGATCCAATTAAGAAAGAAATTTAGGCATCGTTTGAAAGTACTTGGGCGTTATAGGCTTCAACCCATGAAGCGAGTACACTTGAATTGAACTAGTACAAGTTAATGTGGGATTGATTGACGGCCCCTATGCTGTCAATTTAGGCCGTTACGGCACCCGACCATCAATCACGTGAAAGTTGCCGTTTTGTTGTGATCTTCGATGACGTATATTTTGTCCCACGACCCAGAATAAACTTCCACGACCATTCGATGTCCAATTTTAGCTGTGCCTCGGGAGTTTCAGCTCAACCACCACCATGCCGGTGTACGATGTCCAAATCACCTTTCACTCTGCCCACGCTCTCCCTGTCTCAGACGTCCCTTCGCTCAGCGCTGATCCATACATACTCGCTTCGCTTCGGGTCCCAGGATACGATCAAGGCGAAGCTGGCCCACCCCCTCTACTATTTCGAACGAAAACTATACATCGCACTCGAGATCCTGAATGGGACAACGAAATATGGAGAGTTGGAGGTATCCCCGAGACTGGATTCGCACTTCGCATTGGAGTCCGGGATGAAGATTCGGCCAAGAAAGATGACCGGCTAGGCGAGGCCCGCGTATCTTTCTTTGGAACCGAGACGGCCAACAAGTTCAAAGGCGACGACAGCGAGAGGGATGCGGATCTTGATTGGGGTCGGGTTCGGGAAGGATTAGACGTGGCGCGGTGGGAAGCCCCTGTTAAGAAGAAACGTGGGGGAGCTAGGGCGTTCATGTCTACGTATGTGACGGCGATGGTGGTCAAAGGGATGTCTGCCAAGGGCGCCAAGGTGATGGTTAGCGTACGGGTGTTGGGACAAAGCGCGAATCAGGAGGATCGAAGGGTGTATACGCTGGGACCTAGTGAGTTGTCTCGTTAGTTCGAATTAAACTCGTACTGACTCTTGCAGACTATTACTCACTTCACTTCTCGCCGCTTCTGGGCAAGATGATCGGCACCAAGTCTGCCAATGCGTCCAACACCAACAAACCAAAGGTGTCGAACTTCCAAGCCAACAAACTCCAGCTCACCGGCCCGGTTCCAGCGGATTTGAGACATAAATATGTAGGGTATCGACCGTTTATCGAGAGTCTATTCTCCAAGTACGTCACCCACGCACGGTTGCTTCGTCTATTCCTGATTTGTTATGGTATTTTTAGATCGGGACTCAAAGGTCGTATACTCAATCGTGCGCTGAAGAAACAACATCGATATGTGTACTCTCACGACCAATCGACGGTATACGGATGTGTGGAGAGGAATCAGCAGGCTGCGAACGTCGACTCGGATGAATCGAAACCGAACTCTGGAGAACCTTCATCTTCGACCGACGACCAACCACAAGCCTCCTCTTCTGCCCAACCTTCTTCCTCTCCGAACAAACAAGACGTGAACCCTCTGGCCGCCCAATTTCTCCACATGGTCCAACACGGCGCCGGCCATCGACTATACACATACGTGATCACTCTCGACGCACAATGGAGGTTCACCGAGACGGGAGACGAATTTGCGATTGAGATGTTGAGTAAACATTCGGTACGTTTGTCGCTCTCCGTCTACTTTCGTACTTGGCTTAAGAGCACGAACTGTTACAGATGCACGCAGACGCTGCACGGTATATCGCTTTTTCGGGGGAGATGTTCGTTCGTCGGATTGGCACCAAAGGATGGGAAGAGGATGAGACAGAAGAAGCAGACGCTCAAGCCGATGTTACTCAGGAGTCGAGGTCGAAAGAGGACGGAAAGGACGAGCCAAAAGTGAAGAAGCATCCACCAGAGGCGTACGAGCTCGTAATCGATAATGATTCGGGGACATATCGGCCGCATAAGGAGCTTTTGCCGTTGCTTGCGGAATTTCTGGGGGGTGATGCAAATTTAGGTGAGTCCTCGCTTGATTTGTCTCTCTCGAGTTTGAACTTGTTCGGTCTATCCGTGTCCGACGGCTATTCGGAGCGCCACCCCTTTAATTTCTCTCGTTCATTTTCCTTTTCCAACAATTGCTTCACCTGACTAATGCGCATCTCATTCTCAGGTGGACACGGTGGAATCGGCAAAATTACAGCCATGGACGGCTTTGACGAAGGTCTGAAAGATACGAAGAAACGACGGGCCGAAGCAAAGAAGAAGAGTTCAGGTGGGGATCAGGAGCCGACGAGGCAGGTGCAGGTTCGGCGAGGAAGCTCGGTGTCGAGTGTTGGGAGTATGTCGAGTGATGAGGTGGAACGGGCTGTGCGGGAGGGACAGAATGGGGAGGGACGAGGGGAAGGGAATGGGCAGGTGGAACCTGGGAGTGGAGAGAAGGGTGGACCTGGGAAGAAGATGGATGAAGGGAAAGAAAAGGTTGCGGAGCAGATGGGTAAAGCCCAGGAAATGAAGGAAGGTGCGAAGGGGATGGTGGGGAAGTAAGATGTGAATGTTGAGTTGCATATACCCAGTTTCCGTTCGTTCATCTATCCTTTGATCAGTCACACTCGTAATATTCCCGAGAATCAATAATTGCGTTTCCCATGAACTCTGTGTTCCAGACAACAATCAGTGGAATGGTGACATCACGCCTTCGGAGGGCATAGTGCTTACCGGCTCTATTATTCGACTAGCTGCGTCGTGGCCGGTACCTGTATCCGATTTCTAAGCGCCAGGTGGACCTAATAAACACTTTGGAGCATAGCCCCATGTGAGGTCTCGATTACAAATGCAGTCCACGACAGACGTCTCCACCCTTTCACCACATCCAGATACAGATCTCCCACAGGCAGAATCAAAGGTTGTGGGTTGGATTATTCTACTACCACGACTGTTTTCTGAAAAACGCCCATAGGTCGAAATAACCTTCTTCACAGTCAGAAATGGAGCACGACCATGGGATCATGAGACACAAGCGTAAAGGTCTAGACAGGCGGCTAGTTTTTGTAAGATCATGTTTCCTGCTCTCGTTCATGACGGATCTATTCACATCAAGTTGAGGCATTCTCCGTGATTGCAGCCCTCGTGATTCTCTTTGCTGGCTCCAAGCTCTTTCTGCGAAATCCTCATAGAACCCCGATTGGATATGTACGTTGCTTGTCAGTCGATAGGCGTGTATGCCCACCGTAGTTTGAGTATTGGTCAATCATAATAGCCGTACATGGCATCAGCTCCATAAAATTATCCACCCAGGCAAAGCTCCACGTACTACTGTAGCTTCGGCTGCGGAGCCATACGTGGAACTATAGGCGCGAGTACATTCTATCAGTTCCACGCTGATCGGGGATAGACACGTGACTATTCTGACGCTCCCCATTCTCATACCGACATTTCCTACTTCTTCATTCCATTTTTGTAGTCCAGGCTTTTAGCCCGCTCGAAATAGTCTTTATAAATACCGCTCTTTGTACGGAAGAGAATGATCCGCATATATAGGATCACAAGTTCTTTTCTGTGAATCATGATTCTCAAAGGCGTTGTATCATTTATGAGCTAAGTTTACTCTACATCAGCTAGATCTGACCGATCTCTATTTTGTTCCAATGAGCAAGTTTCACTTATTCACGCAAATTCTTTGATTCAATGGGGGTATATGCGACAAAAGAGACAGATTAAGCGGCAAGACGACATGTATCACGGTATGGTATCAAAAGATGGGGTTCACAAAAGATTTGTCGAGAATTATTAGAAAAATGTTCCAAGAAGCATTGAACAGGAATCCCAATCACTCATGCCTCTCAGGTTGCTGGATCATCCCCAAAGCCATCCCGGTGCGCGGATCGATAACAATCCCGTCGTGCAGCTCGAGAGGTCCTGCACCTCCAGACACGAAATCATCTTGTGACTCGTTAGATAGGTCTTGAATAAGAACGATGGTAAACGGTGATGATTGGAGCACATTAAGAAAACGACATACCTTCGAGGGTACGTCCCATGGTCTCTTCGATGAGGAAAGTAGCGATAAGGCCGGTCAGCATGAACAACGCAAATATCTCGAGTCTATGCTTGATGAAGGCACCCCCACATTCTGGACCGCCGCGATCCTTGAGTTGAGCGAACCCGACTTGTGAAATAATAGCACCAAGTTTGCCTGAAGCGGCCGATATACCGTGTGCAGTCGAACGATACCGAGTAGGGAACGCTTCGCCCGGTACGACGAAAGTCGTCGTATTGGGGCCGAAGTTTTGGAAGAAGTTGGCTAGACAATAGAGAAAGACGAACGCTCCCTTTGCGTTTTTGACCATCTGATCGTAGCCAAAACCCATGCATATGAAAATAACTGGATGAAAGAAGTCAGATCAAGATGCGAGATCATGCTCAAGTCTGACTCACCGGTAAGAACCGAAAAGCCCATCATCTGGATCGGCTTGCGCCCCTACTTGTCAATGAGGAAGAAGGTCGCCCAGTATCCGGGAATAAGGCCACCAATGCTGATAATAATGTTGCCAACCGAAAGATTATGTAAGACCTGATAATTCGAGAGCGGGTCCGCCCCGTTAGACTTCTCCTCATAACCGATCGCCCTCAACACAATGGAGGCATTCAAGCCGAGACCACAAAATGCAATGTCCAAGGCGAACCATGAATACGCAGTGCCAAGCAGGATTTTGCCGTTTTTCCATTGCCCAAAATACCGGACAAAGTCCGCCCAAGAGGCCTTTGGAGCTTGGACGCGTTCAACGATTGCGTCCGGATCGACGCTGTAGGTATCAGTGCTCAGATACGTGTTGACATCTTGAACAGCTTGGTAGACGTTGCGCTCAATATCCATGGTATATCACGGGGTCTCGGGGATGGTGAGTCGAAAGAAGAGGGCAAGGACGCCAGGGACGGCACCGAGACCAATAAGCAATCGCCAGGAGTGATCGATTGCCTTGCTCGACTCCAGGGCAGAGCCATGTTCAATTTGGGACTTGTAGGACTCCGTGATGATGAGGGAGATGAGCACGGCGGAAAAGTTGCCGAACCCCTGCATGGCGAACACCGCAGTCATCATTCGGCCACGAATACGAGTTGCAGCGAACTCGGAGGTTATGACCGCGGACAGCGGGTACTTAAATGTTTATCAGTATCTGCTCACCAAAAAAAGTGGAAGAAAGCGCACGTCACCACCAATACCAACACCCATGAAAACCCGCCATACGATGAGCGTTCCTATCAGGCTCACCGTTTCGCCTTGGCCGGCCATGGCTTGGGCAACAGTACTGATAATGACTGCACAAGGGTGGGCTTGAGCTCATGTTAAAAGACTGACAAGCTTACTTATGATGAGCTCAAACCCGTACATCCGCTTTCGACCGACCAAGTCAGCCAGCCACCCGAAAACGAGCTGGCCGACGAGTTTTCCAATGGGAGTCGCCACTTTTAGACCGAGGTCTAAATTATCGTCGAGTACAGCGTTAGGGCACCTTCCTTGCTGGCCGTAAACCATGCCAATCATGATAGCAGCAATGTTGATTGCGAAGATATCGTAGGCGTCGGTGAAGAAACCAATGCCCGAGACTAGACATGCCTTGACATGGAATCGCCTACAGAAAAATAAGCGACCATTATCAAGTCACGAGAATCACCACTCACGAGAACTTTGCCTCGTCGATCTGCTTGAGAGCGACCTTGCGACGCTCATCATAGCTCATATAGTTTGGGTGAGAATACTGTCGGGTGAGCTCTTGCATCTCATAGCTGGTGCTTGAGCGGGCCGAGGTAGATGCGTGCTTCACCTCCAGTGTGGTCGACATAGTGAGAGATATGGACTGGAGATCTAAGCCATGCTACTTTATGCGTATCCAACTCTCAATGATCCATCAGTGAACATAGCCAGCGGAAGCGACATGAGATGAACAGATGCTATATATGGACTGAGCCTTTGTCCCCGCATATAATAAAGGTACAGCCCTGTCAATGGGCGACAATCCGTTGCACTGCTTAAGCCATCAATCATCTGGCACAGTCGTTCTGGAAACAGGCGCGCACTCGAAGCCACTCGCGCCAGCCACTTAGAATGCTCCAATCACGCACGCTCCAGTATTTGCTTCCGGAAAATGTGATCCGGGTCTACTGTCGTAAACGTGCGCGACGTGCCTGGTCACCAGAGTCGATAAACGGCGCATTGAAGGGCCAACTGAGGTGGGCGAGCGAGAGTTCAAAGCAGTGAAAAGGCATGTATGCGACTGGTGCGGCTGACGTGTGGCTTGATATATTTCCCAGCATGCACTGCACTATTTGAAAGCTCAACCAAAACCAACGAAGGGTCTTATTAGGCATGCCGTGTTGCGAGAAAATCTTAGGCGAGGTGCAATAAAGTTTGGACGAGATGGGTTTGTATATCCAAGGTTCATTCCCATGGCGACTTGAAGGATAATACAATGGCGTTAACCTTGGTTAGAACCGCAAAGTTCAGATTCAGAGCTAGAAGTCGGCGCCGATGGAGGCGCTGTGGAGACCTTCTGAGGATAAATAACGCGGAGAAACCTATGGGTCGGCCAAGTACACGGCTAGTACACGTATCCCGAGCTTTCTTGGGCTTGTTCACCCCACCACCACACTCGAGTGGGTCTGACTAAAACAGGCAAACAGAAAAGAACAACCCAGCCTAGGAGACCACTCGAGAACAGCAGAAGGGAAAAAGATTCGAGGGAGTGAAGCAATTTCAATACGTAATGTTAGATATAAACAGCAACGCCGCCGATCAGTGAATACGAAGAAGTCGAATGCACAGGTTTTTCCTGAACAATTCAGTCAGCTAGCCAATGACAATCGAAAACAAGAAAGTGTCTAAGCTCGTGGTGCTTTGCGAGTACTCTGATGTATACCTGCCAAGCCAGGAGAAATGTGAAGCAGAGAAAGCTCGTTTGCTCATTGGTCGAAGAAGAATAACATGCTCGGGAACGGATAAGCAAGGAGTTAAGATAGGGCTCCGCAGTTAGATCTTGAAAAACACAGCGTTCTCAATGAACTGATACTGGGAAGAACGGGGGGCATCAAAAGCTGGATCCTGTGAAGAAATTTCGCAGGAAAGCTGCTTGTGATCACGTGCAGCTTGGCGGAATTGATCACGTGGAGCAATCGCACGAATGCTCCGTTCCCGCTTGTTTTGTGCACCCCATCAGGATATCTTTCGTGATCTTATAAGTTTTAATTTAACTTCCTTCAATCTAGAAGCCTGAGCTGAAGCTGTTTCTGATATTCACAATATTGCTAGGCTCGTTGGAATCCCTAGCATTCATTCCGGTCAAACCGACTTCCTGAGACAGCATGGCTCAGACTTCGAGAGTGTTTTCGGAGAACTTGACTAATTGATTGATGAAATTGTATCTTTGGATATGTTTTGAAGAGCTCAAAATGGTCAATCTGAATCCAATGTAAATCGTCAAGGAGATGCTTGGTTGACGAATGTTCGGAGTTTGCAAAGATGTTAGCGTTGGCGGATAGCTGGATCTGGTATAATCTGAACCAAGACAGGCCGTAAACTACTGGCTCTATGCCATTTATTTGACTGCCAAGCACGTTAGACAGGAGTTCTGATATATGGGCAGAGCTGAGTGTGCTTGATCAGATTCGATATGTATGTATCATCAAAACGGCTAAGCGGAGATTTCGATTTCTCTTGATTTCTCATACCTCCTCACTGAATGACCACTTTTTCTAGGGATGAAGAACAAACTTTTACATCTGGTTTGTGTGGATGACGCTTGTGGTGGTTTCATAGTCTTATTCCGTTGACAGATTTTTGGGACTTCAGCAAACAAGATCGTAGTCGAATTTCAAGCTATCACACGCGATAATAGCCTCGTTGATCACACCGAGCTACAAAATAAGCTCATACCAGTGCTTCTCCAAGGTGGCCAGACAAGTAGGACCTCGTGGATAAGGTTGAACAGTCTGTTCACGGAACAAGGTGTTGTGTGGAATGGGTCTGTTAGAGCTCTGGAGGTGGCCGCGGTTTGGGGCAAACGGGAAACGCTAGAAATGATTACTTCAATGTACAAGGCGAATCCATTTCCCATTGCACCTGCCGACGTATTTTTGGTGACGATCCTCCTGAGCAAACAAGTGAAACCATCACGAAATACCTTTCTGACTATGACTTTGCGGTTCAGGTATGTTTGGGAGATGTCATTTAGCGCTACCATCTAATACCATTTGACGATGTAGAGTATTAGAGCCCCACCTGACCAGTTCATGACAAATGTACGTCTTCTACGCTCATCTTCCGTCTGAAACAGGCTGAATAATAAACCCACTGTCTTTAATAGATATGGTCTAAGCTTGTCGATTCGAACATTATCTCTGCGCGATATATTACGGGGCTGTGTAGGATTTCGTTGATCATGCTTGCCGTTCTTAATCTTCTGTAGTCTTTGCCGCGAGGTAAGTACATATTTCTTGAAATTGAATATCTCTCTTACCTTAGTAGATAAATTTCACTGGGAGTCTATTTTAAGCCGTTGTACGATCGGGACAATAATGTTGTCGCTTCTCCCACTGAATATCGAGAAGTACCAACCATTTTACGCATCGTTAGATGAGATGAGCAAACGTGCCCCGTTTTTTAGGTGGGTAAACAAGTATGTTCGCATTCGCATTCGCAACGCAGTGAGCTAACCTGCGACGTAGCTCCGCCGTTCTTCTCACAATTTTATCAGCATACTTTCTTCAATTTCTCATTGACAATGTTCGTACGTAGCCCTTTCAACCTTCTGAGTACACTCATAGGTAGTATCTCTCTAGATCCTGCTATACCTATCTGTACGGTATTCCAAAAAATCGACGGCCGGATGTTAAGAGTGCACAGATAGTATTTCTAACCAAACTTATTAGATAATGGTAGCCATCCCTCAGCCTACAAAAGGAACATGACTTGTGCTAGATCTGTCGATGAAGAATAAGCGGTTGGCTGGCTGTGTATGAAAAGCTGGACCACATGACAAATATTACTTATGACTAGTCATGAACGTTTGTCAGAGATATTTTACTGCAGATAATATGGCTTCATGATTTTTGGTACTCAGCACGATCAGAATCCTGATGCACAATACGAACGTCGAACCTTTAATGTTTATGAGAATATGATACTTTTCAAAGGGAATCTCATACAGTCTGATACAAAAAATCTAACCACATTTTCGCAAACTACACATCGTCAATGCCGTGCCATTCTAGCCGCAGGGAGAGGTTAGTGGCACGTATGATACAATGGATCCTTGTAACCCACCTTTAAACCCAATACCGAGTTGGACCCCCTGGATGTATACACTTTTTCTCAACGCTCGAGCCCGAGGAGAATCATCAGCAGACCGACACGTGTCGTAAAGTTCTTGATAGACAGAGTACGTTAGTAAGTGTACCTTGGATTCGTTGTCTTCCGAAGCCACTGTCACGAGGACAAAAACATCCTCCAGAAACGTTAACAATTCACCCCCTTGGTTACACGATCGGGCTAAATATTTCACAGTCGCGGATATGACGGCAGCGAACCCAGGAAGAGCGACCGGTGCTATCTGAATAGACTCGAACCCAAGAACTCGGTCCCGACCACTCGCCATGTGACAAATTTTAATGAAGAAGCCAACCGTCAAGTGTTTGATATCGTCTCGCGTAGTTGCATCGACCAAAGACGAGAACCCCTTTCCTGTGTGAGTGAACACACGCAGATAGTCAATAGCTAGAAAACTATCCTGCGTCATATCCTGATTCTCAAGCTGAATATTATCCTGATGGAAGCGTCTGAGCATAGATTCGAAAATATTTCTCGCAGACCTCAGGGAGATACCCGCACGTGTCATCATCCGTATCAATGGCGGGAAACACATTGGTGTGAGCGAGGTTTCGCACGGTGCGGTTGGCCCTGGTCCAATAGGAAGTTGCGCAAGGTCAAGAATTCTTGCAACAACATTATCTGGGATTGAAGAGAGGTTGAAATCGTTTGCGTCGGCATATTCGAGCATAGGGATAATTCCCGTACAATTGTGGGCAACCGCCAACCGAGGACCCTGGTTATATGCGCTCCCTTTTGATTCTTCGAGATATTCGTAAATCAGTTGCATAGCATCATTGCAGAATACCATGTGTCTTGTAGAAGTTTCGAGATAGGTTCCGAGATCGCGAACTATTCGCAGCATCTGGCGTACAACCATATAACCAATGCCGAGTGCATCAGCCTTTGGTTTATGGGTCCATCTGTGGAAATCATATGCATCATGTAACTCCGTACGATCTAGTCCAAGAATCTGTTGCAATATTATCGGAGCTAGAGCCGAAAATGCATCAAGAGCGGACATTCGAGTTTCAAGCAACGAGTCTTCAGGCATGTTGGGGCGCACGCGGAGGATAAAAATCAAAGTACCTAGGGGTCCAATCCGCAAGTCCTCCGGGTAGATAGCAATGGTGTCATTATGAGATATTGGAATTGTAAAATAGTATTCGCTATGCTCTGGGCGCTCGATGGTAGGATGATGTGTACTAATCGAATCTATGGGATTGAGCGCGTCGCATCGGGCTACGGTGGATATGGAGTCCATAAGTCTGACCACTGAGTTCGTTTCCAGGGATATCTCTCCGAATTGATGGAATCGTAAGATCTGGGTTACACGTACTAGCGTCCGACTATAGCATGCGCGCAATGCCGCAAGTCGATAATCCAAGCTAGCATAGGGGTCGTTTGGAATGATATCGATTCGGTACGCTTCTAGTTTATCTGTTGAGCTGTCATCTTGGTTTGGCAGTTCAGTCGAGGTCACTTTTGCTCGCAGGTTGGTGATTTCGGTCACCAAATCCAGAGCTGCCATACTCAATAGCTCCATCTGAACAGCGAGAAACCCAGCATATGTTCTAGCACTCAGTGGTGGAGTGCCGTCGGTCCATAAGTTTTCGATCAAAGCCAATGGCTTGAGGGGCGATATCTACGTCAGACCAGTTCCGCCTCAGATTAAAACAATACCAAAAATGCGAGACGATATGCAATCAAATACCTTGAATTTGATAGCTCGAGTTCCTAATCTGGTCCCCACTTCCAAACCATCGGCGGTTTCAGGCCCCCTTCCGCGTCGAAAATTTGGACCTTTGAGGGCCACTAGCATATTGCACACAGCTGCTGCGTATCGTACCGCATGTGCACCTTCATTGAGAGGAAATAGCCTTCGATTGCTCATAATACGATCGAAACGCTCCGATACGGTATCCAATAGTGACACAGCCGTGGTATTTTCATCAAGATGTACGAGTATTTCATCGTTCAATAGGCGAGTGGGTTGTTGTCTAAAGTTGGAATTGTAAACTTGGACTTTGCCATGATTGTCTCGTAGACCAGCTAGTGCCTGATACGCGCAATCAGCAATAGCAGGATCGCTGGCGTGGTTTGCAAGCCAAAGTATAGCCTGTAGGTTCCTCCGAGTTGTGTTGGGTTCTAAACCCGAAGTTGGAAGTTGCCTGGAGAGCTTAGAATAGATGCTTCGGATATACCCAGATATCTCGGTCACAAACGGACAAAATTCGTATATAGCACCCAATACCGCTGTACCCATATAGAACAACAAAGTTGCTGCAACTAGACTGGCGACTACAGAAGCTATGGCCGTATCTAAAGTCCAAAGATATATAACCAGACCAATAGAAAACAAGAAAAGAGCCACATGTAGAAGTGAAGGTAAGAATGCGATTATATGAAGAGCCCACCAGCGCTCGAGTCCTTCTAGCCGTGACTGACGGAGCAAAACGTGGCTGTGCGCTGGCCGGGGACGAGAACCAAGAAAAGCAGTAAGCCACTCTTTTCCGAGCATAGCAATCAGAGCAGCAGTCAGAGAAAGTGCCAGAGAGGCGAACCAGATGCCATTAATCCAGCGAGCAGAGGCAGTCGGTGTGAAATCAGGAATAGCAATTATCTCACTCGAGTCAGATGGTCGAGGAAGCCCGAGCTCCACCCGTTGCTGAGATTGTGCAATAAGAAGCAGGAGCGCGACTGATGTGTCTGCTGGATCTTTTTGAAGCAGATTTTTTGATTCGATGAGAAATGCTGTCAAGATCGCAGAGAAGAGTGTAGCCTTTCACCAACGCGTCAGTATAAGTGCCCGGAATGGCTATTAAAAATTACCCACAAAGAGGAGTAGCATGTCAAGGCTTTCATGCCGTCCTTTGACCAGTTCTTGATCGTACTCACTAGCTTCTTCGAGATAGAGGTTCCATATAGCGGCGTCTTCTGCGAGCTCTTGTCCAGGTTTGTCTGCAGCCATTCGATCATATACGGTCGAATGTCCAGAAGAATGGATGAATGGATTATTGCATTCAGTAGATTTCTTCTAGATTCTAAGACAGTCAGAAAATAGTTTTCGTAAAAAGAGTTATACTAACAGCGGAAAACACTCCCTCGCTGGATTGTTGGCCTGTATCCTGGTCGGTAAACCTAAACCCGCTCAGTTTCACCTCGACCTATGGCAGTGAGCTTAGTCCAGAAAATCGGTCTTTTGCAACTCACCGGTACCCTGGTGTCAGTCATCGGTGTCGAGAGTGGGATAGGATTGAATGCTGAGTAATCCTTGCATTTGGTCCACGTGGCTTGAACGCTGGCGACACCACCAAACAAATGACGTAAGCCGTCAGCAGCCACATCAACGCCCATCGACCACAGTCTGTTTTTTACACTCGCACGTTCTTGTCACGATTAAATATACACACTTGCCCCTTTCACAGCAATCAACATGCGGACTTTTGCTTCGGAACCGTGGTCGCGACCCACTGAGATCATCGTTGGAATTGATATTGGAACAACTCAAACAGCAGTCTCGTTTGCATATCTGTATCCTGGTATGTCTGAAATTTATATGACCTCCGGCTACTCATGACATTTATAAAATCGCAAGGTGGGCCCCAATCTGTCACGCGAGTATCCAATTGGCCAGGCCAGGAAGCCCAAAAGGGCGAAAGTAAGATCCCAAGTTTAGTCTATTACAACAAAGAGGGAAAGGTCAGCGACAAGGAGCTTTCTGCTTCTCAGCTAATCTCTCTGCCAGGCAGTTTCTTTTGGGGCCGAAGCCCTCAAGCTTGAATCGATCGATCAGGCCGAGGAAGAGGGGTGGCAACTCGCACGCCACTTCAAACTTCATCTTCATCCCAACACAATGACGAAAGACCATCAAACTGAAGCTGATCGCAAGTGTCCTCTCTTTGCCATAGAACTTGCTCTCACAATCCACTCTCAGCTTTACCTCAAGGAATCTCACTATCTACAATCTATCAAGACTTTTTGGTTTACGTCATGAAACATATACGCCAATTCTTCGAATCGCACGTTGTAGGTGGCCAAAAGATATGGGCGGAACATCAAGAAAACAAGATTATCGTCTTATCACACCCAAACGGCTGGGCTCTCAAAGAGCAAGCTTTCCTTCGCAAGGCGTCAATTCAAGCGGGTTATGTCCCGGAATCAAATGCTCTTACCCATATTCGTTTTGTCAGCGAAGCTGAAGCGTCGGTTCATTTCTGCATGTACAATTCAAACCTTCACGATGAGCTCCAGGTATGTACTGTTCTTTTGGCTGTTTTGGCTCGCCGTGGCTGACCATCTGTATAACTGTAGCCCGGTGATGAGTTTCTTGTATGCGATGCGGGTGGCTCCACGGTCGATATAACTGCATATGGAGTCAAGGCTACCTCGCCCATGCTGGAGCTCGAAGAAAAGAAGACTTCAGCCTGTAAGTCTATTCGATTCAAACTTTCTTCTGACTGATTTATCAACACCTCACAGGCCTACAGGCTGGAGCTGTTTTTGTTGACGTTGAATGTAGGAAGTACATCGCCTCACAACTTACCTCACTTGGGCTACCAGAAGACGAATTTAACGACTACGTGCGAGAGGCGACTGCAGACTTCGAAATCTCGACCAAGAGGGCCTTTGAATCGGCGTTTTCAGATTATCGGGTCAACACTGGCTCTCGATTGATGCGACCAGAACTACAGATACGGCGGGGTGTCATGACTATCTCTGGGTAGTGTATGTTTGTACCCCCTCAGGTCATAACTGACATAAAATCTCGGATTAGGAAACACATTCGATCATTTTTTGATGAGTACGTTGGGGTAGTAGTATCAAGTATCCGATACCAAATGGCAGAACTATCTCCCAAGGTGTGAACTCCCAATATTCGTGACAAGCGGCACGAGGCCTCATAGCATTTGCAAGCATTTGTTACTAGTTGGGGGGTTTGGTGATAGCCCGTACCTTCGTTCAATTCTTTCCACCGAGTTTAACAAGTCTGGTTGCGCGGTTGCAATCGCCAATGACGCTACGTAAGTAATGCTAATTTCAGCGGTGTTGAACTGAAGCTTTGCTCATTGTAATAAATAGTTCGAAGGCAGTAGCAGACGGTGCGGTTATCTGGTACGCAAAATTGAGCGTGGTTAGCCGAGCCACCCGCATGCCGTATGGAATACCGTTCGCGATAGCTCGTGACTCTGCAAACCCGGAGCACAAGGACCATAAAGCTTTCATTACTCCAGACGGCAGAAATTCAATCAACGGTGCTTGGTCCCAGATTGTAGACAAGGTATGCTATGCATACATTACCTGCCCATAACCTGTCACTTATAAATTAGCAGGGGGTTGTTATTGACGCGCATGAATCGGTCGATCACTGCTACTGCAACGTATTTGCTAATCCTCCTGACAGCCATACCTTTTGAACCAGAATCTATACCTGGACTATTGACAATCAGCCACCGCATGATTGGATTCACAGCTCGAATGGTAAACCAAATAAAACTTTGCGTAAATGGTTTTTGTTGATTAAGTGTCATGGCACCAAGGCTCCCTCAATGACGGTTTCGAGGAGGTTTGCCAAATCGAAGCTACATTGGGCGATGAGCTACCAAAAATGCTGAAAAAACGTGTTGGGCCTTTGGGAGAGTACTACAGTTTGAATTTCTCAGTAGGTCTTAAGTTTGGAGGAACCGAACTTTTAGCATACTTGCAATGGAAATGCGATGTAAGTGCACGCAAGTTAGAATTGTCCTGACAAAAATTTGACTCATGACTTGTCTAGGCCGAAAAGCGCACATCTCCTGCTACTATCATACCTCATGCACTGGCAAATGTGTGAACCTAGTGGTTCCCAAAGCGAAATTCTACACCTTTCAAGTGAATTTTGTTGATTTGCTTATCATATCACGCCATTTAGGCTCGTGACCAGCCGATCTGTCTTACGTGCTCCAACGCCAAACATGACCAGCCCGGCACCAAACAAACACAGAAACGCACGACGCCAGAACGGCTGGT
>JAYRCO010000718.1:0-18645 GCA_037042815.1 Ceratobasidium papillatum
ATATCGTGCATGTCTTTGCCATTCAGTTCTTCCCCCGAAAAGTCTAGCTCTCCGGGCTTTCCGGTGTGCGAGCACAGGATGGAGCTGTGACAGATTATTGACAGGTACACTTGTTCTATTCTGTCCATTTTTGCCACCAATGTGTTTGACAGAGGGACGAGAAGCCTATCGCCAAGGCAGAGACAAGGACACTATATAAAAGGAGTTATTAGCCTGGTCGAGTCGTCCCCTCATCAGTTATGGCCGATATTGACATGACATACACTCAAATATACATTCGAGCTAGTGGCGCGTGGTATGTTCTGTTGCGTTGACCAATACCAAGCTGGCGATGAATTGATTACCAATTGGGCTGTTTTTGATTCTTGAATTCAAAAATATTCCCTGATGTCTTGTTGAGATATCAGACAGATCATTCCTCGGTTACTAATCGGAGCCCCAAACACGTGCTGGGGATACTGTCTGATAGGGACAAAGCACAGAACCTATGGATTCTGTTCCAAGTATATATGTGCTTTAGCCAGCTTGGTCTTCTTGGAAGTCGACGCAGGAATCCCTGTTGGTATAGAGACATTTTAAAGTGTGAGGCCAACGTTATTTTGTCAGGACATAGTTACCGGATTCACGAGACATCCTTTAGCCTTGAGGGGATGTCTCGGGACGATTCATTTCCGACCCCACCGCATAATTTTGTGCATTCAGAATAGCCTTTTTTACTCACGCGACCAATTATGCATTTGAATGGGTCAAGTAAGATGACTCACGAAACCCCTATCGTATCGCCTTTTGGTTTTTCCCTTGGGACATAATTGATGCTAGCGAGTATTGATGCTACGATACTGCTGACGAAGCACCTGTCGTCTTGTGCTCTTATCAGATGTGGTGCTTTATACATCGGTATGTTTGAGCCAAAGGTTCAGCCGTCGCTGTCTAGGCGCTGCGAACATCTAGTACTATGCGCTCATTCAGCTGCTCACAACACTCTCACAGCACATTATGAAAGTACCTTTGAGATAGGAGCTCAATCCTCTTACTTGAATTGCTTCAATTCTTTGCTCCACGATACACGCGCCGTCTTAATCAACTCCCTCATTTGGATAATCAAATTACGTGCAAACTGCACCAGGCTGAAGACATGAGACGGTCCCGGTTACCCAGAGTTACGGCTTTTGCTATTGAATGGCACGGATAAATCGCTGATCGCAAGAAATAGAACAAGCTCGATTAGTGTCGTCTTAATAGTGGGCGTTTGGGGTAATGATCGAGCAAGGCAAAGCATCGAGAATTTGGTGACACCCAGAAAGTATGCGGACAGAAGATGATAAGCATTGCGTGTTTACATTTCTCACATGGGGCATACGCTAGTCCAGCTTAAGGAGCCCAGAAATGTGATACTTAGCGAAGTTTCCTAAAGCCTAGGAGTATATCTTAACGATGGGCGCTTTTCTGCACTGTGTCCAAATTAGGACTACGGAAATCTTTCGGCCGAGAGCGCTTAATAGGGAGATTTACTAGCACTCAGGAGCTCCGTCGGTCTTAAGTTATCGATCCATACAATACATATTCAGTGACAGCGCAGCGGGTATCAATTGGTAAGTGGGACGTAACAGAGTGGTCAAGGGATAGAATAAGCGACAAAGTGGGCATGCAGTCAACTGAAACACAAAGGGAGGGAACACTGAGGCTCGGAAAGTAAGAGCATAGCCGAGGTATGCTCATTCCAGAAGAACAGGAGAAAACTAGTAAAAAGACTGATACATGAATTTCATGGTCGACTCTTTGTGCCGGCGAGTTCCATCTGGACTATGTGCGCTCCCGCACCAAGAAAATCGACACAACCTGACCAAGGGCAGATAGCGATGATAGAAGACTTGCAAAATCTTGCTAGGATTTTGTCATTGGCGTGAGCCTCGTGTCAGAGGCTTGTAAGCCGTTATCAGTGTTTGCCGGGTGAGGTGGGTTTCCTGATGCGTAACTATCCGTTTTGTTATACTCTAGGGACAGGAGTAAGGTGCATGTACTAGGGTTACGACAAGCGTGAGTATAGTTAGAACCAGTAGTTGGAGAACCAAGCAAAGGTTTTGACCCCAGTGGGAATATGAAAGCTGACAGGCGGCCGCAAAAGTCCCTCTGGCAAGGAAAGTCAAGTTTCCGTACGAGTCCATATTAGAACAACGGATCCAAGCGTGCGCGATAGGTTAGTGTCATATGATGCACCAGAGGAAAAGTCAATATTTTATTCGTGGCGATTTTGTGGCGAACACGTGATGTTGGCCAAACGCTGAGCGCTTTTGTGCCTAAACCCTCCACGATCATCCTAAATCTCCAGCTCGTAAGCAACAATACTGGTATCAGAAAATAGCCCACTGAGCTATTATAAGAACATAGAATGTCTGCTATCCAACTAATTACTCGCATCAAACCTGTCAGGATAGATTCGCTGCCTCGGTCGGCAAACATTCGTCCACCCCCAGGAGCAGCTATCCCACGAAAATCGATACCTACAGTTGTGGATGTCTTGGTTGCAAGAACTGCCGGCCAAGAGATATCAAACTTACGGATAGAAGAGTTCAAGGATGAGAAGCAGCAATGGCATGGCGTGAAGCGGGATACGAGGGAGGCTTTGAAGAAAGTTATTAAGGAGAAGTGATTGTGAGTAACGTTCGTCGAAATGTATTGTTAAAAATGGCTGAGACGATGCCAAGTGTGAACGGAAGATATTCAAAATAAATTATAGTAACGATACACCATGTCTTACTGTCCAGCTGTCACATTTTCTCTCCCAAACAGCAATCTACCTCGATGATTGAAGGTTGCAAACCCAAGCCGAGAGTCAACATCTTCAACTTTCCTATGTTCCGACAAGACAACGCCTTATCGTTAGCCAATACTAACGCAGCAACAACGCCTCGCCGAAAGCTCACCGTGTTCGCATTTCACTTGCCCACGAGTTTTCTTTGAATGCAGGCGCACCCAAAGTCGCACCGACAACGAATAGAGCCATGGCCACGAAGCATTCAATTATGATCTGAGCGGAGCGTGTGAGAATGAATGAAAACATAGGGGTTGTCTGACACGTTGAACGTACATCTATTGGCAGCGTGTTTGGTGTCGGCCTATCCAACGCCTTGAGTAGCGAGAGGTCTAGATGCGAGGCTGAGCTATATGTCATCATTCAAACCCATATACGTACGTTCATAAGCAGAGTAAGCCGCTAAGT
Organism: Ceratobasidium papillatum; assembly: GCA_037042815.1. NCBI lineage: Eukaryota > Fungi > Basidiomycota > Agaricomycetes > Cantharellales > Ceratobasidiaceae > Ceratobasidium > Ceratobasidium papillatum. The sequence continues at coordinate 3,221 of JAYRCO010000718.1, forward strand.
GGGAAGGTTAAGAAGGCCATGCACAATGTATATATCGTGCTCACCGTGTAGGAGGCCCAGTATAGATATCGTTATCATGCCCTTCCCTGCTGTCAGTCCCATGGTCGTAAAGTGAGATGTGGAGTCGTTCTGGGGTGCGTGTACAGAGGACAAGGGCAAGACAGATGATACATGAGGTCCTCGCGTTGGGATCACGTGTTTAGGGGTTTTTATTTGGGCTGAAATGTGAGGTCCTGGGCTCAGAACGCGACGCCCTCCAGACTACCACCACCACCTCCCTCACTCTCACTGACACGACTGCGACGACAACATGGACGGTGATCTCATTGAACTCGTTAACAAGCTCCAAGACACCTTTGCCAACCTTGGTGCGTAGCTTGCTCCTTCACGTGAGCATTTTATTGACTATATCTGATCTAGGCGGGGAACTGGACATGCCGCAGCTGGCTGTGGTAAGTATATGCCCTCGGATAGCCTTTTCTGTCGCTAAGATGCGCTCGCATCCAGGTTGGTAGCCAGTCTGCAGGAAAGTCTAGCGTCCTCGAAACGTGAGTTGATCTATAAAAAAGTGATGTGCAAATCTAACACATCTTTAATCAGGATCGTCGGTCGCGACTTTCTCCCTCGAGGCCAAGGGATTGTCACTCGTCGACCCCTCGTCCTCCAACTGATCCACACTCCTACGATTGGCGATACTCCAGCTACCGAGTATGGCCAGTTTTTGCATGTCGATAAACGCTTCACCGATTTCGGTGAGATTCGACGCGAGATCGAGGCCGAGACGTTCAGGGTAGCGGGGCAAAACAAGGGCGTGTCGAAGCTGCCGATCAACCTACGTATCTACAGCCCGAACGTCTTGAACCTGACGCTCGTCGATCTACCCGGTCTCACGAAGGTTTGTCCGATGTACTTTGCCAAAAATTTTCTACAACTTACGAGGTCGCCTTGAATAGATCCCTGTTGGTGACCAGCCATCCGACATTGAACGACAGATACGAAACTTAATTATGGATTATATTTCTAAGCCTAACTGGTACGAAATTAATCTGGTATATCAGCAGAATATGTCTAATTACCTTCCCGATTAGTGTTATTCTTTCGGTCTCTCCCGCCAATGTCGACCTCGCAAACTCTGATTCGCTCAAGCTCGCTCGCTCTGTTGACCCTCAAGGCAGGCGTACGATTGGTGTCCTCACCAAACTCGACCTCATGGATGCTGGCACCAACGCACTCGACATCCTTAGCGGCCGAGTTTATCCCTTGAAGCTGGGCTTCATCGGTGTTGTCAACCGCAGCCAACAGGATATCAACACCGAGCGCTCGATGGCCGATGCTCGAGCGAACGAGACCAGATTCTTCAACGAGCATCCCGCATATCGGAACATCGCGCACAAGCAGGGAACTGCCTACCTCGCCAAAACTTTGAACCAGGTGAGTTCTATCGCGGCTCGAACGTCTACGCCATGCTTACTACATGGACCAGGTCTTGATTAACCATATTCGGGAGAAACTCCCGGACATGAAGGCCAGGCTCAACACCCTCATGGGTCAGACCCAGCAGGAGTTGGCCGCATTTGGCGATGCTGCGCTCTTTGGCGACGCTCATCAGGTGCGTGCGTCCCAAAAACTTCGTAGAGCCGGGCTAATGTTACATTGTCATTTCGGGCCATTATTAGAAGGGTGCTCTTATTCTTCGTTTGATGACCTCTTTTGCGCGTGACTTTGTGGCCTCGATTGAAGGAACCTCCCTTGACATCTCGACCAAAGAGCTCTCTGGTGGTGCTCGTATCTATTACATCTTTAACGACGTCTTTGGGCACGCCCTTGGCTCTCTTGACGCGACCGGCAACCTCACGACCCAAGACATCCGTACCGCCATCCGCAACTCGCACGGCCCTCGTCCCAGCATGTTTGTGCCGGAGATCGCTTTCGACCTACTAGTCAAGCCACAAATCAAGTTGCTCGAGGCCCCCAGTCTTCGATGTGTGGAGCTCGTGTACGAAGAACTCGTCAAGATCTGCCACAACTGCATGAGCAAGGAGCTAGCGAGGTTTCCGAAGTTGCATACGGAGCTTGTCGAAGTCATATCTGAACTGCTGAGAGAGCGACTTGGGCCGACAAGCGATTATACGCAGAGTTTGATTGACATCCAGGCGGCGTACATCAACACGAATCACCCGTCGTTTATGCGCAATGATACTACTGTGATGAACATGCCGTCTCGCAAGCCGAAGAAGTCCGAACGGCACCTAAAGGTAAGTTTTGCGTGGCCCCTACTGTTGCTACTAATAATCTCCGTCTTGCAGAAAACTCTTAGCATTCCCACAGACGAGGAAAACGGTAGCGTGGACGACATGGGAGACTTGATCACCCCTCACAACCCTTATCCCCCTCCAAACCCGATCCACTCTGCCCCCACTACGAGTCGCATGAACCCCAACGGCCTACCCGCAAAGCATAGCGACCCAGAGACAACGGGCCGACAACTGCGCGAGAAGCCCCGCCGGGCATCGTCGGTTGCAGGTTCTGACATTGCGGCTGGCAACCCGCGCGATACATTCCTCGGCTATTTCTTCGGTGGCCAGCCTGGCGGTTCTCCAGGCATGGGCGCAAGCACACCCGCCAGCATGGCCGGGGGTAGCAGGGTTGTGGGCGCAACGTCGGCTGCTTTACTTGGCCCTCGGCACGAGCGTACGATCGGGCGGGATACGATGTCGGAGAGTGGGGCGCCGCCTTCGGCAATTGAGACACGGGGCAGGACGTTGGAGCAGCCGCATAATGCCGCATATGATATGAAGAGTCTTGGGAGGCACATTGAAGCTGTGAGTATCACGTTCCTATAATTTCGTGCCGCATGTCACTAAACTCGGCACTGGTACCTAGGTCTCGGCTGAGGGCAGCCCCTCGGCATCTCACCGCGACGAATGGGAAACTTCCCTCATCCGGTCTCTCATCAACTCCTACTTTGACATCGTCCGACAAACGATCCAAGACATCGTACCCAAGTCGATCATGCACCTGTTGGTCAACCATACCTCTCAGCACGTGCAGAACCGGCTTGTCTCGACACTTTACCGACCGGAGCGATTTGACGAGCTCCTACACGAGGACGAGAACCTAGTGTCGGAGCGCGCGAGGGTCAAGGCCTTGCTGGATGCGTACAAAGAAGCGTTCAAGACCTTGAGTGAAGTTAGCTTGAAACCGTGAACAATTTTCTTTTGAAACAATAAACTATCGTCTTCGCTTGGTTTTCTGCTATCATTGTACACATCACTGCGTTGGTGAATTTTTATTGCACATTTAACTTGTTGAGCTACATTGAACACCCTAGTCAGGTCGAGATAAGCTGATTGCCAAATTAGTAAGAGGTTCGATTGTCCCAATCTGATAGCTGTATGCGTCAAACACGCCATCTGCTGAGCACAGGCTGGCGAACTTTCGATAACACGTCTTTGTACGCACGTATATTCTGGTTTCAAGGCGTACAGGATTGGATGTTGAGCTTAAACGAAGTTACGCGTGTAGGGCGTCCAAGGAAGAAGATGTGGATCTACGGCCGCCATACCGCATATACAGGGGAGTTATGGTTGCTTGGGTGCCACCGAACTGGTAGCGTAGGTACCCAAACTTCACGGAGTCAGTACCGTATGACCGTCATCAATCATTTTTTATCAGGATAGACTCCCAACAAAGCTGCTGGGTACGGATCCTGGAGGTTGTGAGGTAAATACATGACGGCATTAGCCTTCATCAGGAACAGCGCGGAAGATTGCCCGAAGATTATTAAGTGGTTGTTGTGAGCAATAAAGTTGCGCATCAGTGCAGTATTCTATCCTGTTGCCTGGCGTAACTCATTCATATTCATATTAGTGGAGTATCTATTTAAGCTAGCATCTTGGCACGACTGTCCGAGGAGTCTCAACCCTGAAAGGAACCACCCACCCTATCTCATCCGAGCTCGCAATCCTGAGCACAATATACTGGGTTGTGCATCCACCACCTCTTGTAATTAGAACGCATAGTTAGCTCCGATCTATATTTAGTCTTCCCACTGATTACGACGTGCTTCATGAATCTGATGACTGCAGGCGCTTGGTTGGCAACTTCTTGGTTCATCTTAATTCATCGAGATTATCAACTGGCGAGGCTGAAACAAAAATGTATCATACAATGTTGTGCACGAGTATCACAGGTACGCGCATACGTTCTAGAGCTGTCGTAACGCCAAGAAAGGATTCCAGCAAAGACATGACAAAGATGGTCACCAGGCCCAGCCGAGGCACATCAAATGAGTGACCACGCGGGCCTATCACGGCGAAACGACGACAGCCTATTGAGATGATCGAGCTACGTTGTTGGCTTGGCAGTCTAGATAAGGAGAAATTAGTGAGTCCGAGATTTCAGGCGACAACCATCTACGAGCTCACGCCCGCCGGATAAATCGAAGACACCGGGTCTGTTCGACTCTTAGGAATAAGGCTGCATCGTTACCCTGAGCGGGCCGTGTTTGCCGTGGCTTAACTCACCGGGAAGCAGTATTTCGTGTCACTTGACTGCGTCGAATGTATTGTTCTTGCGAGGGAGTATCGCGTGCGAGACATAGCAACGCGGCCATTTAGTAGATGCATATAGCCGGCCGAAATCGGGTCTGCGAGTATAAAGTCCAGCGCTCCAGCTATTAGTGTACTACAAGCCGACTCTTCTTTTATTCTTTTCTGCCTGATAAGCCGTCAACTATGAGGCTGTTTGCTATCTCTGCCATTTTGGTCTCCGCCGCCTCAAGCGTGCTAGGCGTGTCTCTCTACCTTGTTGGTGACTCTACAATGGCGTCCCACAAGGCTTCTGAGGGAATCGAAGGGTGAGTCGGCCATGGTTAACAGATATTCTGTCAACTAATACATGCTCGTCGCAGGTGGGGTGTACCCTTCGCAAATTACTTGACAGGTATCACCCTGGTCAACAAAGCCGTCAGCGGCCGGAGCGCTCGCTCGTACTGGCGTGAAAAGAAATGGGCTGATGTACAAGCCCTCCTCAAGTCCGGTGACTGTAAGCTCGCTTTTGGCCTCCATTCACTAGAAAGTACGCTTAAATATTTTGCATAGACGTCGTCATTGAGTTTGGCCACAACGATGGGGGATCTCCGTCAACTAGCGATCGCGCTGCGGTCGGGGGTGAAGGCTCTGAGACCCAGACGGTGAGTCAATTGGTTAGAGCGAGCACATCTTGCCCTAAGGATTAACTCTTTCCTCTCCGTTTCTAGGTCACACTTGCGGACGGAACGGTCGAGACTGTCTACACCTGGCCTACTTACATCAAGTGGATGATTGATGGAGCTAAGAGCAAAGGCGCCACTCCAATCATTTCAGGACAGACCCCCAACAACCCTTTTGAGGGGGTCACCACCATCAACTATACTCCATCTAGGGTAGGTATTAGTATATTAGAACGAAAAAATGGAACTGATTGCGACGTAAATCAATTACAGTTTGTCACTTATGCGAAGAACGCTGCTGCTGCGAAAGGAGTGCCATTCGTTGACCACTGGACGGTCAGCCATTTCTCTCTCGTACGTATGTGCACGACTGAATATCATACATAGGCAACCTTGTTGTACTATGACAAACTTGGAAAGGCGACAACTGAAGCTTATTTCCCCAACGACCATACTCATACTAACGCTGTAAGTGTTTGTGGCTATATACAATAATCGGTTCTGATTGACCCTATGTCTAGGTGGGCGCCAATTCGGTTGCTTGGGCGTTCCTCTCGGGACTTGGCTGCCCGTCTGCTGCTGGGGTACTCAAGGGGTATATGTGAGTTTGATCTGATGTGTTTCTTATACAAGGCCATACACTAACCTCTCACATTAGTAACACCTCTGGCCAAGGCGCTGGCCCTCGCTGCACCGCTCCTTAAGTTGTAATATATATTGTTTGTTTGGGTTAATTGAGTAACACATCCTACGAAATAGCACTCGTAATAGGTTTAATCGGTGCCCCATTTTCAGATATGAAGTAAACGCAGAACACTCGGAAGAACACAATAAGGGTACATGTACTACTAAAAAATATTCGGCTGTTCGTCCCAAGAACAGAGTATTATAGGCAGACGACTAGTTTAATCTAAGGCGGAAATAATATAGCTAGTTATATAGTGGTCAAGCACGGACTGAACCAGCTGGCCCCCTTAGTGGAGGTATCAAAGCGTCAGACTCAGCCCGGTTCTGCTAGCAATTCATCAATGTACTTTCTTATCCATCCATCCAAAATGCTCACCTTTTCCCTTCTAGCTCTTACGCAAAATATAATGATAGCCCCAAGTATTACGCATTCTAGCAGGCCAAAAACTGTGGAGGACCACGCTAGTGCCTTGCGGCGACCGCCGTCCCATGGCCCGTCGAGAACCAGTGGTAGGATGAGGAACCCAAGCACCGTACCTGTAACCCACACTAGATGTAGTACGACGAGGAATCCAATATTTAGTTTGCGAACGAGGCAATCATGAACATGAACAGAGATGGAAGATTGAGTTCGGCTCTTGAATAAGTGCCATAGGATAGTGAGGTGGTGTATTAATAGAGCTGGACCCATCGAGTATAAGATGAAGCCCTGCCATGTCCCGATAGACGGCGCTGTCAAACCAAGCTGAATTGCGACAAAAATAATGGACAGGATGAGCAAGTAGGCGAGGGCATGCCCATTGAGAGTCTGAGGCAACCCTAGGAGCCTAGGTGCGTTGAGAAGGGACATTGAGACAGCCAAGAGTGTGCAGTGCGTGTCAAGGAAAAGTTGATTTTATATACTATGGGAACCGGCTTGCGTGCCAAGAAACATAAAGGCCTAACTCAGTGGCCCCCGAAAGCGCAGCAGCTGGAATGTTCATCTGCCGCCAGTGCTATGTACGAAACTTCTCGAAAAGCTGAGCAAGTGTGAGGTAACATAAGAGAGGACAGGTTACGAGTAGGTTACGGTATCAATCTATAGCATCATTAAATTCGAAAAGAACCCCGACGTGGATCGTTCTAGGGCCGTCGTTTGTCAGGATACGTATGCCAATGCCAAGAGTTCTCCATCGAATCGCATGCTATGCAAGATCTCAATCCTGTGCGGGAGACCATATAACTGCCAGATAGGCTGTGCAATTGAAAGCCAAACCCATTTGTACGACCAAATATATTTTGTAACTTGAATGCTGGCAAGACTGAGGGTTGAATCTGATGCTCCACCCGGTGCCAAGACCGTTCACGTGAAATTACGCGAAGGCGCTTGTCACACCAAAACAAGTATGTAGATCCTTGCTTGTCTGCAATCTGTCTAGAAGCATTTAGAGTGTTTGTGTGATCATGAAACGATTAATTCGCGGGCAGCAGAGAACCCGCAGTTAGAAAGTGTCAATTCTTTACAGATATCGAACTAGCTGTATGCACGTTATACTAAAGATAATATACAATGCCGCCTTATGGGTATGGTATTCACCGAAACGCATTTCAATAACTTTCAGACAGCATTTGATTCTGTAACGGTACCTACTATTGAGCCTAATACTCCTCGCCAGTAGGATAAAGAACTAACCGATTTGACGCAATTGCCCTTCCTCTCTCTCATTCTCCCTCTTTGCTCGCACACAAAATACGTGGAGAGTCAGGATCGTTACAAGCTCCAACAACCCAAGTATTGCTGCTGCAAGTACACGTTTATAACCAGGCGAGCCAGGTTCGTAAAGCCCAAGCATCGAACGGGGCAGTACGAATGCAACTACAGTTCCTATAGCCCATACGACGATCGTAAAGCCAAGATACACGAGATTCTGTGTGCACGTGAGGCATCCGGGAGTAAAATCAACGTTCAGTGAGCGTCTGCGGCTGCGTTGTAGTAGCCAGAGGACGATGAAGTGGTGGAGGAGCACCATGGGCGCGCCAAGCACGAGGAGAAGATACCCTTCTCCCGCACCCCCGTCCGGTATGGCTAGCGCTAGCTGAGCTGTAGCAAAAATCAAGGATAGGATGGACGCGTAGGTAATACCACGCCCACTGGTGGTGTTGGGGAGTCCTAAGTACCAGGTAAGTGAGGGCATATCCTGTAGTCGAGGGTTGTACACTGCTACTACACGAAGCCGATAACATTATATACCAGATCATAATCTGGTCTTGCACTATCAGTTGCTTGACTAGACGTCACCGAGCATCATACCTGAAGATACAGTGACCATGCGTTGCGTGGACCGGAACCTGTTCAAGATTGTCACTACATTGATCACCCCATAGGTTTTCTAGATCATTCGTACAAGAAAAGTACTTCGGTATCCGCTCGGAGCGGGCTTGTTTCCATATCAGACCACGATCGGGGCCAAGAGAACATGTGGATAAGGCAAGTACACGGGTGCCAAGCCTGCACCAGTGCACAGCGCGATTACGTATGCATATACCCCAGAAAAACACCATGTATTCACAGAGAGACAATTACCAGACATACGAAACACAAACCAACAAAACGTTGACAAACAGAGCAAAACAGAACAGAACAGATGCGAGGTTTCTATACACGTGCGGTCGTTAAAGTCATTTTTTGGGAGTAGGGGGAGTGTCCGTTAACACATGAGAGACGTTGGGTGGGCGTCAAGAGAAAGTACCAAAAAAATAAGCGCAAAAAGGGAATACGTAGCAGCTGGAAAATCTCGAAAGACACCAGACCTTTGAGGTGGAAAGAGGACGAGCAAGCTCGGCCAGCCAAGTCACACAGAGACACAGGGCACACAAAACTCAAGGCACACAAAATCACAGGAGCACATCGATGCCGACACTGACGGACGACGAGCCAGGATCAGAACACCACCGCTCAAATCTGAATGCTCGCGACGCTCTCAACCACACTCTCAATGATACCTTCGGTAGAAACAGGAGCAGCAGAAGTCGACCCGTTCTTGACGTTCACCCATTTGGTCGAATCAGCAGTAGTAGCCGTGGTAGTTGAAGCAGTCTCCTTGGTTTCTTCCGCATCGCTCTCGTCGCTCTCAGTATCTGTGGTTGAAGCCGGGGTAGGGACTACAGAAGAGAGTGCAGATGTGGAGAGACGGGGCTTTCGTCGGAGGGTTTTCTGGAGTTGGTAGTAGTGGTCATGGTAAGCACCGATTCGACCATACAAGTCAAGCAACCTACAGCTTCTAGGTCAGCCTTGGCCTTGCGCTCCTTCTCAAGCTGCTCCTGCTTTTCCTTCTTCCTCTTCTCCCGTTTCTCTTCCCGCTCCTTTCGCTCTTTCTCTTCCTTCTCCTCGCGCTCTTTCTTCTCCTTAGCCTCAGTCTATAACGGAAATACTTAGACATCATTCTAAGAGAGAATTCACTGGGCGTAGACGTACCTCTTCCTTCTCGAGCTTCTCCTTCTCCTCTTTCTCGCGCTTCAACTTGGCTTTGGTGTCGCGCTCCTTGATGATCCAGTCTTTGACCTCCTCAACGCACTCCCTCGGACGAGTCTTGTTTTTCAACAAGTAGCCCTGCAAGCTTGCAACCTATGAACGAAATCAGTATCGCACCACAAAACCAAAGGCATTCTACTCACGCTAAGCTCATCTTCAGGAATGTTCTCGGCGAACCTCTTGGCCAACTCGGCGATCTCCTCCACCTCGAGCCGAGGAACAAGGTGCTTGGTGTCTCGTCGGCGGTGCGCAGGTCGCTTAGAGTCGACTGACTCGGCAGCTGCAGCGTCTTCCTGGGCCTTCTGCTCAGCCTCGGAGCCAGGAGGTGGCTTGCAAGGGAAGAAGTTCTTGAAGATGCCCTCGGCTTGCCATCGAGACGCATTCTTAAAGTCAACCCAGACTGAAACAAAGAATCAGCTATCGGTTGCAATGAGATATATGCGGCAAACTTACCATCCATACGACCAGGTCGAGACAACGCAGGGTCAAGGCGCTCGATGTGGTTCGTTGTTGCAAACAGCAGACGACCCTCGGCAGCGGCGACACCATCCAGACTGTTGAGCAGACCACTCAGACTAAGCGTGTTCGGGTCGTCTTTCGTGGTACTGGTCTCAGTCTTCGTGGCAGTTGGGGTCCCAGTGGACTTGGAGTCGCGAGAGGTTCCACGGGTGAAGGCTGCGTCAAGATCCTGGATTTTTACGTTAGAATCACAGGTAAAGGTATAGTAGACGCGATGGCATACCTCGAGCAAAAGGATGCAACGCTGGGGAACGCGGCCCATGAGGTTCGCGAGAGTATTATCGCTCATTCTAATAAAATATTAAAATATGCCCGATGAAAGCATAAAAAGCAACATACCCCTTCATGCTAAGACTGGCAACGTAGATATCGAGTCCAAGTTCCCCAGCAAGAGCATGAATCAGAGAAGTCTTGCCGCTTCCAGGAACACCGTGAAGGAGGTATCCCCGTCGGAACGGAATCCCTGCAGATGGTTTAGAGGCAAGTCATACGACTAGCAAAACTAAAACCCACCTCGCTCAGCATACCAGTCTTCACTACGCAAGAAATCCTTAGCGTCAGCCAATAGCATATCCTTGACGCCAGGCTCGAGGACGATCGAAGACAAAGGTCGCTTTTGGCGTGCTCCGTTCCAACGCCATCCACCGTGCCTGTAAAACCGATCGACGATGTCAATGTGAATAAGCGATCGACGATTTATTAGGTAATACGTACTGATCAGCGAGGAAGATGTGTACTGTTGTTTGGGCTTATGGTCAATTTCATCCCGCGTGTGAAATGCTAGTCCAAACACGAACCTCTGTGTTCCATATCCTGCTCGTATTCGGCCTTGGCTTGGAGCACGAGCTTCTTGATCACGGCATTGTTACGAGCGACAACGCTAATCTTAAGCTCGCAACGTCCGCCTTGCTCCCGGGCATTGGTTCGGGTAATCTACAGGATTAACCATGATTAGTTGAGTGGCGAATCTGATGGGCAGTCATCCTCACGCGCAACCAATGGCCTCGATAGTAGATGTTATGTGTCGTATCTGATAGATGGGATTTGTGAGAATCCGAGCACGATACGATGAATATCGAAGTAAAGCCTTACCAAACGATGGCACAAACGCCACCTTTCGTTTTCGTCGGCCATGCACCAGCTGCTCATCATCCTCCGCAGTACCAAACTCTTCGTCTTCCTCGAGTTCTTGATCGGTCGGCGTCTTGAGCCCCATTCGTGAAGAATCGGCGCTCCGCGTTCCAACCTCAAATTCTCGGGAACGGCTCCAAGCGGACTGATGAATGAAAAAACTGAAATGAGGTGGGGATTGCTTAAAATGGACGGTGCTAACTGCATACCTGTTTGGAAAGCCAGTGCATCACCCAGTCGTAAGGACTTTTTTGCCGCAGTTAGTGCCAGAAAAAAAAAACTATTCGACAGATAACCTACTAGTCATCTTGCGTAAAAGTAGCCGTAAGAAAGCTAACGTGCCAGCTCATACGTCAGCAAACGCGCGACTGGGCGAGAAAAAGTGGTCAACGCACAAGGAATCAACAAAAGTGTTCCAGCCAGAGTATGCGGTGCGGCGAGCGGTCTCAACAGCGCCGCCAATCACCATAAGTCTTAACGTGTCCTGCAGGGCGTTGGACCCGGGGTACAGCATGCCTTTCAAGCTCTCCATTTTCTAAGATACAACAGGCTGGTGTCTAAACTAGGGTAGGCGGGAGAAGGAGGGAAGGGAAGGGAATGCGATAGCGAGGGAGCGGAGGCAAGCCGGTCTTATACCATTCAGACGTGGTGAGAAGGCGGTTGTTTCCTCAGGGCGGCCAACACGTTGTGGCAGGTCGACCCTGACGTCCGCCGCCCCAAATGCTAATTCAGATCCATATTTGACTGCTTCAGATGCCAGTGCACTGCGACAGGATTTGACTCCCAGACCGAATCGTGTGAAGGGGGAAGGAAGCCGTGGGTGAGCTGGAATCGTGTGGAAGCGCGTCGTGGCTTAGACTTTCTTTCGATCACGCCGGTTGGAAATTCCCCGCATCGACACCCCGACACCCGGATTATGGTTCAGATAGCGACAAAATCCCCCGTCTACTTTGTCCTGGGTGCGCTCTTACCCCCGCACAACGCAGCCTCTCAGCGCAGACTATTTGGATACTGACGGCCTGGCCAGGTCCAGATCGGGCAGGTCCAGGGCCGATATTAAATTCATAGCCCCAATTGGAGTTTCCGTTCTTCCATCTATGTTTCAGACGCACATTTCTCAGACAGATCGCATCCCCGACACCCAACACGCGGGATTTGCGAGCGCACCTGCCTGTTCCGTATGACATTTCAACGTAATTCATAGCCTTTATTAGTCTACGGTTTGCACATATCTTGGGGCACCTTCTGCCGCTCCAATCCCGTCTAGACTGCCGGCTCAGCCACACATAGAAACGGCAAACCTAACTCGGAATCAGGTTGTCTCTCGATAACAATCCGTTGCATGTACGCTACTGAGATTGTGACTGAAAATTCGAGCTCGCCTCAGTTCTGAGATAGATGCCGAATTCACAGAGATCGTCTGACCAGTGCGATACATATTATATCCCGCCCTGCCCGAACTGATCCATTGCTAAGGAGATACGTTAGCAGGTCGGTGGCCGGCGGCGAGTCATACTAATTCCTGCACCGGATTGGCTCCACACCCCTATAATGCGCTCCGAAATAGATGCCCCTAGACCTAAAGTTCCATTTAAGACATCGTCACTGGTCGGTTCAAGATGTCTCGATTTATGTGACTCTTCTTGAACCAATCGGCCCCTGTATTCTAGCGCCACCCCTATTTCTCAGCAAGCGCCTACCTCGGCATTTGATAGGATGTCCGAGGGTGGAGGTATGCTGACTCGGTCGTGGAATATCGTAAGGAAGGAGGCTGCGCCGGCTACCGTGAAGATGTGGGAGTGCGCATGTAGCGAATATGGTCGAAGCGGGTTATAGCCGCGATCGCCCGAGGTCCAGTCGTTTATTCTGTACTAGGCGCGCACTGATGCTCTCAGTTGGACTATGCTACATAAGAAAAATGATTGTGCTCATAATAAGACCTTGTCTTCCAGAAATTCCAAATGTGAAGTGAGGAAACCCCACAACGATGACTGATTCTACGCCGCTGACCTTCTCCCGCCAGCAACCAGCTTTCAGACCCCATATCGCACTTGAACCATTTCACTTTTTCATTTTGTATCCATTGAAAGGTTGAAAGCTGATATTCTTTTACAAAGCCGAAGAAGGGGCGAACCACCATAGATTTCATTGTGAAAGACAGTTCATCGCCGGTCATGAATCTCCATCTAACCATACTTGAACATAAGGGCTACCGCGTGGTGTGCACACCGACTTGGTTGTAAGCTACAGATTTGGTAGTATAACACGAATTCGAGTTGGCAGATACACACTGAGCAGAATGAAATGGTTGAAATTTTATTGATCCCTATGCTAGACGGTCCAGCTACTTCATTTCAGCCCTCCTAGCTGTTTTTTTTGACATCAAGGGAAATGTAGTGGCACACCGCCACGTTATACGTAAGTTATCATCTGAAACAATGGGCGTTGTCAATTTGTATAAATCAATTACTAGGAGAGCAAACACATGTCGAAAAAGCAGAGGCTAGGGAAAGTTGGTTAGCTTGTCTCTTGAGCGGGTACGAGCAACACAAATCCAGAAGACCAACGAAGGGAAAGCTCGCTTTCTTGCATCGGAGAACATTTTTATAAGGTTTCTCGCTTGCAGAGAGTTTCTACAAACTTAACTTTAAGTAAATTGAATGATCACACTAGTAGGAAAGAACAACAAGCTCACCATACAGTATGATCTTCGAAACCTCATGACTTCATGTGCCACCTAAATAGAACAAAATGGCTGGCCACCTGCTCAAAATAACACGTAAAATACGGTTCCGTTCCTCAAAGTTCAGGGGTTCTTAGGGACATCGGCCGAAATATAGGGGGTTCGACGGGCTATGACGTGATATGCCCGCTTACAGCGACCTAGGCCCGTGCAAAGCTTGATCTTTCTTCGCTTGGTCGTACGGTCTTGAGATTAGGACCGGGGATGTCATGGCGTGTACTGAGGTGCGTCAAGTGAATATAGTTAGGGTTTACTGTGGCGTATAGAGCATGCAGCGTGCGTTCTGCATATATCTCGATCGATGCGAGTTCTTTTTAATTTAACCAGATTCACGAATGGAATATGAACTTACCATAAGCATAAGCACACAACCTAAACCACGCTCAGTATGACAGTCGCAAAGCCACTACTCATGTGCTGTTCTATGAACATATCTTTGGAAAATGAAATTAAAATATAAGTAAACTCAGGCAAAACCGGGCCGATGAGCCACTAGGAGACCGACACGCTAGCCTTCTCTCCTGTTTGATCGCCTAGACATCCAACTTTATCCTGGTTGTAGATTCGCTCGTTGAGGTATAGTCGCTAGTGACTTGCCAGCAGAACGAGATCGATAGGCGTTTGCGGGGACAAGGTCTAGGAACCCCGGCAAGAAGAGGGTGGGGGTTATTCGGAACCGGCGGAGAGATCGCCAATCGAGAGATGTGAGCCTGACAATCATCCATCTTATGCTCAAGAGAAGACTGAAGGATGAGCACTTGGGCACGAGGCAGGATCTTTAGCGCGGCGGAGTTCGGTGATGACGAGTCAATTTTTTAAAAGGAAAGAGCAGAGCGGGTTGTGCTTTGTGGATCTCAATTGAATGCAAGAGCGACACCATATTGGCCGGCAAGAACTTTGCCTCACCACTCCACGGTGCGTTAAAATATACTAGCGGGGCTGTTGTAAGTCGTCTAGGCAAGGTTTTGATATGGCAGACAATGAGGTATAATGCCCGATCAAGTGTAAGAGTTCAACTGAATGGTTGAAGATAGATTAACAGAGATAATATGGAACCAAATCGTTGATAAGACTACGCACCTTTTGTCCCACACCACAAAGGAACAGGCAGTCCAGAACTTCTCATTTGAATATTCACGCATTTTGTCGATCTGTCACATCACTCTGAGGTACTGATCATAACTCGGATTTGGCGGGATTAATGGAACGCGATCCGATTACTTTCCATTAGCACAAGCCTCAAATAAATATTGCGTGAACAGGAAAGTTAAAACCAATACAATCACTTAGCATCTAATTTAATCTCTGCGTCCCATCTCAACCTCTTCTTCTGGTTCATCTGGACCCATGTCAATCCCTTCCTGCATTTCTCGTCTCACACAGAGTTGTTCCGCCCCAACAACCGATATCACTGTTCCAAGCGCCATAACTAGCCAGAAGAATAGTGAAGTAGGGAGGGATCGAGCATAGTATGTCGTCAGGATTATATGGTTTAGGACGAGAGTTAGTGCAAAGTCGAGGATATGCGTCGGACGCCGGACGAGGATATAGAGGAAGTAAACGCTGAGAAAAGAACCGAGCAGGTCAGTCAAAGAATGGACTCGTCAATGTAGTACTCACTC
>JAYRCO010000719.1:0-18592 GCA_037042815.1 Ceratobasidium papillatum
AAAGGAATCTGGCCCCCCTGAAACTGAATGCATACACGTAACTCGATATACATCTAGGACACAATACCCCACCGGCTGGCTCCGTCGCTCAATACTACTGTACGCATGATACATTAGAGTTTCTATGAGGAAATCTATGTAGGAGGGACTTTTGGGAAGCTTCAGCTCTTGGAACGAAACTCTCATTTTGTGAAAGCAACTGAATCGCTGTTATCAAATACTGGCCTCATAACAGAGTCTTCCTATTTCCACACTTTGAACCGAGACCTGAATGTCTGTCTCAGAACTCATCTATGGTTCGGACTATAACATTGATTTTACGAAACTTCTCTCAATCTGTTATTCTTTCACTTTCAATGGCCAACAGCGGGTCCGTGGCCGCGGCCAGCCTTTTGTGTGTCATTAGCATCTCAACAAGATGAGATAGGCGAGCACGCACCTACCGTCTTGTTTGAATCAATGCCAGTTGTGGCTATGAAACTTTGGGGCACATGCAGGGTTGGAGGCAGGAGCACGATTCATCAAATAGTTGGTGTTTGAATGCCAGGATCTCCATTGATGTAGAAAGCTCTAGAATGTTATAGAATGGTATGGAATGATGTGGAACGTGCTGGAAGTAATCGAGTCAAGTGCGTGCGTAATCGCGCATATATGACTCGGAGCGAGGAATCTGAGAGGTATAAATAGGGGTCGATGCGACGCCCTACTGCCCCATCTCAAACTCACATTCACACTCACATTCATTTTATACGAAGTCTTTAATTAGTCTTTACACTGGAACTTGTGGTCGAATATACTCGCGGGAAATCGGGAATTATCGTGATATTAGTGCACTGCAATACTCGCGAGAATTTGGGGCAATACTCGCGGGTATTCCCGTTTTATTTACGTGTAATCATTTCAAAAAATAGATTAATGAATATGCGATAAAGAGGCTTATCGACCAGATAAGCCCTTATCTTATCGTGTATCTCCTCACAATCCAATCTTATCTTTGGCTCAAGACCATCCAATCTTATCTAATGCGGCTAGTTCAGATTTAATCTTATCGCAGATCGCTCAAGATAGGGGATAATAGCAAATCGTATTCGTAAATGGAAAACAGAAAACATTGTATCGAAGCACATTGTATCTCATTAGGGTACACTCATTACGCCTCATGTCGCTAGCATACTGGCAGTCAAAATAGATTTGCTACGACCGGTTCCTGAGTACAAAGGAAAAGTCAGCAATGCACTAAGAATGAGCGGCCGACTTACTCAAGATCGGGTGAAGCACTTACACCAGTGGCGGAGGGCTGAGCGGAAAGGCGACCAGAGTACTCGGCGGATTCAGAAGCAAGGTTGTGGCGGGGCGTGGTAGCCAATTCGTCCCCAACCGTACTCAACAAATCAGAGTCGAAAGAGTCTTCTATTGTCACTGCAGCGGCCCACGCTTCTCTGGAGATCTGGTGCAAGATTTTCGGATACTGCGTCGAGGGCGCCGGAGTGTGAATGTATCCTTGAACACATTTGTTGGCGGCCTTGATTGTATCTTCGTCAAGCGTCACGCTGGGTGACAAAAGGAGCGCGGCACAGCGATCATACTTCTTGTCGCGCCCCACAATGTCGTCAGATATGATTGATCGAGCAACTGCAAACTCAGCCTTCTTGGTCAGAATGCGCAGGTACTCTGACTTGCGAATAAGGAATCCGGTATCGGCCCTAATGCCAGCCACTTCCTCTCGAACCGCTTCAGCCGCGGTCGCCTCGCCAGATCGATTGATTTCATCGTCAATCCCACTCAGTTGCTTGCTGGACTGAGAAGTGGAGGTGTGAGTACCAGATTTGTGTGGTGGAGGGGCAGAGGACACAGCACTAAATACGACGCTACTCCCGTCCGCAAACTGCCGGCTCGAGAACTCCGATGACCCAATGATGGAGGCGGTTTGCCCGGAATTTGGAGTAAGTGTCTTCTCCTGGAACCTCTTCAGACGCTCTATAACATCGGGGTTACCCGAAGATCTATATTAGGGGAGTGAGATTAGTCTTTAGTGTAAAATATAACTCCATACCGGTTGTGTACAATAGCAAACCAGCTATCCTCGCCCCCTGCAATCCATGATACCAGCTCTGGCGTTTTGACAGGACAGCCACGGACACCCAAAATCCCAGCGGAGACAATCGCATTCTCGATTGCTCGCAAGATTGTCACAGTCGAATCCGTCGGAGTCTTCTGAAAAATTAATATAAGATGGAAGTACACCGTCTCTGTCTTCTCATATTGCAGCAGGAGAGCGCTCGGCGGGCGTCAATGGTTGAGCACCCTTTCTGAAAGCTACGATGAACCAAGTTATCAATTCATATCAGATCTTATTAGGAGACACTTACATTGTACCACTCCCAAGTAGTATCATCACGTTGCTTGATGTTCTGCGGAAAGACCATCAGAGCTTTGCTCGTTGGAGAGATTTGAGCAGTCGACCCAAAGAAGAATCGTAGAACCCTGTTCTTCTCGTGGTTCACCCAGCGCGTATGGGCCGACTTTCCTTCCAAGTACGTCTTCTCCGCATTGGGCGAGAGGTACATTGGGTCCACAAATAAAACGGCATGTATCACGGCCTTGAGCGCAGGGGACGAGGTAACACCCAAATACAATGTAGTTTCCGTAACGAAGGAACTGGGCAGACGAGAAAGAGTGTGCCTCGAAGACGACGATGGGGTGCCACCATGAGCAAGCGTCGGGCACAAGCTGGCAGAGCAGTCTGGATACGCAGGATGAGGTCCCTGGGACTGGACTCTTTTGAATGTACCCTGCGACGGCGAGTCATGGGCTGAGATGTCGGGAGTCAAAATCTGCAGCCCGTTGGGATGCGAATGCGGAGAGGGCGATGTTGCCAATTCGATAGAACCGTCTTCTAAAACGGGGTTTGGGTCGGATTTTGGGTATGAACAATGAACTTAACCAACTCACCTTGGTTGGAACTGAGATACGCGGACAAATCATGTTGAGGGAGGTCGGAGGAAAGGTTGTGGTCGGCCGCCAAAGGAGAGTTCCAGAACATATGGCTGTCCAAGGAAAAATCGTGGTTCGGGACATGGGCGAAAGGAGCAAATTGAAGAGCAAGATTTGCTGAGGACTGTATCGATTCCAAGAATGCGTTGTCAGAGGTTAGGGGACTATCCACACTCTACAGCGTAGTTCAGCTATACCCAGGATGCGTTGTAAGATAACGTACCAAGGCCGCGCGCCCATAACCAACACCTGTCGCAAAATACGGCGAGGGGCCTGTGCAGATGTAATCAGTTAGCTATCAAAATTCAATATGGATTGACCTACGGCGTTTGCCAGATACGCGTATATTACTGAAATGTACGCTGGGCGACGAAACCGAATGAGAGGTGCTGGTACCTGACAAGGCGAGCGGTTGCCACTGCCGGTTTTGTTGCTGGGAACACAGCGTTTTGAGCTCTGCTTGAGATGTTGTATGGGTATCTTACCTTCAGTAACATTGCATTCCGAATTAACCTGGCCCCACGGCTCCGAGAGCGCCTGCACCACACCGCGTTAGCCACGGTCTCCAAGTTGAATAGAACTTACTGAGATTCCTCCATACCAAGCTCTTCAATTGACCGCAGACGTTGGAGATCGGAAACAAAGAAGTTAGAATGGGGGGAGGAGGCTGAGCACAAGAGAGTTGGGTTAGCCATTATAAGGTCGACGGCCTATGGTCGTAGTAAAACGGAGGCGCAGGTACCGTCACGTGATAGCCTTAACCTTGGACGTCAAGTAAGGACAGCGCATGTAGGGAAGACTTGGGCTTGTCGGGTTCCCTTATGTCACTACACTCCTACCGTAGATCTAGGTTCTTTAGCTCTATGCCTGACTTGACTCAATGCCTAGATACCCACCGTAAAACCTTGACGCCTTCCTATTGTTGTCCTCAGAGCGTCTCATCCCCATGTTTTGCCGTCGAGAGTAGCTCAGTACAACGACCACAGCAGTCCTCTGTTGCGCTACAACTCGATCAAACTCTGATCAAGTTCTGTGGTAGCCAAAGTAGCTGGCATATTACTTGACGTGCGAATTACCTCAGACTGTCTAGCATGAACTGACATACTCAGGGGTTTAGACGTATACACCCCACTCCTCGCCGCAATGCGTGCTAAAATGCGCCGAACTGTACAAAGGACAACATGTGCGTACCGACACGTGTTGTGATTGAGCTGACAGGCAAATGCTGATCTCGGAAAGAAGACTGGACCCTGAGTCTACCCCACTGCCCTGACCCAACTCCTCTCTTGCAAACCACATCCATCCAGCACCAAGCTTGTGCAATGCGACAACTTCATGTCTTCGTGGTACTATTTGCTACGTGCTACAATGGATGGACTACTTCTGGGTCTATAAAACCGGTGCTCGCGCCTCAGCTGTCGACTATCACTTCTAGGTTTACCTGCTCTGGACTCATGGCTACTGTTTACATCGACTCTAGCAACAACGAGGCGGATCTTACAGCTGGCGCTGCGAAGAATATATCAACGCCGTATGCCCCTCCTCGGCTCACATCGGCCGCTAAGCCAAGTCCTGGCCGGTTCCAGTTTCCTGCCTCCAAGTCCCTAACTCGCAAGTCTGCGCACTCTACAAGTCGTAGTGTCTCTATATCTTCCAGTTCTGGCCGCCCAACCCCAGCTCCAGAGAATCTGCCCAGTGCATCTGGAGCTCTGCAAGGTACGTCGCTTGTTTTGTTGCCTGCAAATACACGCAATAACAACCTTAGTAGCAGGGTCGACTCCAAACTCGGGGGGCAATACAGCCAAGCCCGCCGTCTCGACATCAGATCTATCCAGCAAACCTAGTACTAGTAAGCATCTACCAAAACTGAACAGACTTGTACAAGACTAACACGTAACCTTTAGATAAGCCCGTTCGTCCCTCCCTGGTGCTCGAGCGCCAGGTCAACGAGTTGACTGGTGCATTTGAGGACTTCAAATCCGTTAACGACGAGCATCAGAAGGAGATGAAAAGCACGCTTTCGACCATTCTTGCAACAATCCAGCGCTTAGAGGCAAACGTTTTGAGTGCGCAAGCGAATATTGGCACGGCGGCTGCTTCCAGTACCCCACCCCCACCCCCACCTCCTCTTTCTGGCTCCTTTAACGTCAGCTCCACGCCAAGCAACCCCGCCATGTCCAATCCGCCTGTTACCCCCGAAATAACCGAACTTGTCACAAAAGTAGTTAACAAAGCTCGGTCTCGCATTGGCAAGAAAAAGGGTGGAGCGGACGGCAACAGTTTCAAGGTTAGCACTCTATTGCCCAACTCAAACAAGATAACTCACACGCTGGCTGCAGGATCATGCGCAAAAGGCGTTCTACCGTATGCTGAACATCCCATCCGCGGCGGCGGTTCGGCCTTTTTTTGAGGATGCGCATGGCGAGCCGGACACACTACCTGCGCAGTTTATCGATCCAGATACACTATTCTGCCAGCCTTACCCGCATTGGTCTAAACCGCTGACCAGGCAAGTCCAGTGGGTTCCGACTTACATTGAGCGGTTCAAGGCAATGATTCCGAGCAACCAAAGCGACCTATCGACGACGCTCCGGGGCCTCTCCGATGAACAAATCATCATACTACTCCATGACGGCCCATTCAAAACAGCTGGCGCGGCCTGGAGGGCCACGAAGAAGACGGAAGAAGAGCTGCAGCACCTGCAATCGGAGTCGCGCAAATATCAGCGAGGCGAGAGGGTATGTCCTGCATGTCTTGTATTCATCTTTTATCGAGCGATGGACTAGGGAATGACTGGGGTGTACCCTTGGCCTTGTACTTGTATTCTATCCTATCCTATCCATATCCTTTTACCATTTGTGTTGCCTATTTTTGACGTGCATGTTAACGCATTTACGTTTGTAGAAGGTATACGTGCGCTCGAAGTACATTCAGAGTATCCCCGCACTCCAGCCCTCTGAGTATGCTTTCCTCTACCACTCGGGCTATATGTCCGTGGACGAGAGTGACGATGAATGTAATCTGGTCACTAAGGTACCAAACACTCGTTCAAAATGGGTAAGTATTATTAGCATATAGGTCTACTAGCTACTGATGGTTCTTGTAGGTGACAAATCTGTTCCGCGCGATGAACGTAGCTGAGTACGTGAGGTCAAAAGGCAAGTTTGTACCGCCTTCGAATAGCCAGATTGTGGATGCTCCAATCCCTCATATGGAGCGTGGTACGGGTAGCGCAAAGGTGATTGTTCGTATTGCAGAGTGTGCGATTAGCAAGTCCTGGCGCGCCAGCCATCCAGACGACTTTGCGAGGTTTGCACATCTAGTTAGTGCCAGCGAGTCCATCAAGCCAAACGTCCTCGAGTTTCTCGAACGCTACCCGCTATCTCTCCTCAACTTCAGTGGGGATGAGATCCAGGTCAAGGAAGAGGAGGGGAACTTCACGGCCGGTACAAGGGAAGATGTGCCCGTTGAGTGGACGCAAACAGCACCAATGGATTACGATGGCGATGAAGAGAGTGGCGTTATTCTGGAAGTTCTTGAGCTTGAAGGGCCCGAGGCGGCTGACCTGGACATGGGAGATGTGATGAAAGGTAAGTACCATTTCGACTCTATCAGTCCATACCTGCTTCGTACTAACCGTCGCTTCTTGTAGACATTCCAATCGATCCTGCGCTATCAACCGCGCGTTACAACGGCTCCTCAAGTAAGTTATCATACCCAATATTAGGATCATATATTGATCTGACACACATCACTAGTCATGCCTCCATCGCACTATGAATCCTCCCCGCCTCCCGTCGGAAACATTCTTAATGAAATGCTTACCCACTCAACCCTGCCACCTCCGCCCCCGCTGCCTGCTTTTGAGATGCTGCCGCCACCCGATTTTGGAATGCCACTGCCCGATCTTGAGATGCTGCCGCCGCCCAATTTCGGAATGCCGCCGCCGCCGGCTTTTGGAATGCCGCCGCCGCCGCCGCTGGCTCTCGGAATGCCGCCACCACCACCACTTTCCTCAACCATCGCCGATCCGAGTCAAGCTACGTCAACTGACAAAACTCCCGCTGGCACTAGTCAAGTCAAAAAGCGTCGTGGTCGGCCGCCCGGTTCAAAGAACAAGAAGCTGAAGGTGACAGCGTAGGCTATATGCACACATATTTTGTTGACATTTACGTTTGTGCTCGCTCCTCCATTTGACGTTTAGCCCCTAATTTCTCTATCACGTGTTCTACGCTCGAACAATATTCACTCTTCTGCTTTTTGATTCACGATCTGTCCAGTTTCTATATACGCCTTGTACATACCTCGAACGCGCTTCATACACATTTATACGAATCAGATACAACGATTACGCATACACGCACAGATGCATTACAAGCGCAAACATCAATAATTACTACAGTCCATCATCTTCATCGTCCTGGTGCTCTAGACTAACGCTGTCTAAGGCTACTGTAACCCAGTATTGGCCGTACGACATTGGAATGTGGAACAAAGCGAATACACCAGAGAAGCGCAAGGCGGTAATGATTTCAACTTCACCCAACGCATCGTGTTCCCAGCTTGCCGTACATAAATTGCCCGCCCTGTTATGTATCAAGACATTAGATATATGCTAGGAGTGGCTTATAAGGCTAACCATGCATCCCATGGGAACTGGGGCTCAATTTGCGGGGCCTGAAAACGACGAACTAGAGCGCATGTGCAGCAAAGATCGGGTTGTCCTAGTATTTCAACGCGCAGGACTCGCTCAATTCGAACAGGATTACGGTGCTCGTCAATATAACCATAGCAGTACCCCTTACCACTATTGTGATGATATGCGCCGTAGCGAATACCATTCTGCTCGACGTAGCCGTGATTTCGAACCATACCAACAGGGGCAAGATAGTGGGTTCGAACCATACCAGGGCCAAAAATACCAGCAGCTGGCCACAGATCAATACAAAACTGAACAACTAGCTCGTAAATACCAATCTCTTCAAGGTTGACTATACGAGACTGCGGGGATAGTCGAGTTGGTTCTGAATCCTAGTAAGCTTTACGCTTCTTTGTCTAATCGCTTGACGTACCTTGAACCCCATAAAGCTTTGTGTATGCTGTCCGGCATTGCGCAATGAACTCTTGTAGTGTTCCACGTTGTTGGGCGTTCTCTACTCCACCGTTCAGCGCTTCGAGCAAGTCCTGTATGATACTGTTATCGGCTTCTGTGCGATCAGGTAGCGAGCGCATTGTATCAATCTTATCAAATTGAAACCCCTGAGATCAGCATACATCAAACAAGCTGTAGTGAGCGCTCACCAAGGTTTGTATCGTAGTGTGGCTCCACCATCCCCGCATGAATGAGCCCTCCAGGACACCCTTGCTTTTTCCATTGTTATTGATCTGCGAGACAATCCGATTTGCACGCTCCATGCCCCATACATGCGTGTTGTACACCGATGCAGTTTTGAGCATGAACTCTTCTAAGTGCATCATATAATGGAAGTTCTGAGGAAGGGGTACGTTATTTGAGACATAGTTTTTGCACAGCGCCTCAAGTAGCTGCTGTGCAAAGGCAATCTCAGTAGGCGTTAAAGAGCGTTTATCGATGATGTTAACGGCAAGGCAAAATCTCAAAACCTGCCGATAGTGAAACCGAATGTTTCTGGACGACGCGCATTCAGCCAGAGGTGGGCAAAGATCTGGCTGCCCAATCGCAGTGTAGTACTTCTGTCTCCGCTGATGCAGCAGCTTCGCTCGATATGCCCGATACTTGGCAGCAGGGGATTTTCGTGGCCCTACAGGTACGTTCCCGGCGCCAAGTTCATCCCCATCTCGTAGCGCCAGGTATAACGGTACATAGAGGATGCGAGAGGTAAGCTTCCATTGGTCAGCTTTTGTTGACGCCTGTGTCTGCCCGATCTGCGGGAGTACCATTTAGTACATACAAATGCATAAGTAGGGTATATGCGTCACATACCTTTGGAGGCAAGCGCTGAAAGTTTTTGGGGACCCACATTGTATCTAAGCAGCGATTGAATACATCTTGAGGTTCAGGATCGCGTTCGTGTCGCTTGTTAAAGATCCCAGGGGAAACAAGGACCTGTTTAACAATCCAAGCCATGCCTCCAAGGTAGAGGAGATGCATCGCATCTGGAGGCGACGAAGATGAAGTGTGCCAGCCTGGGATTCGATGTAGAGCAGTGAACCTAATACCCGTCTGTCCAAAAAGACGTTCTCGATCCTCCGCTGAACGTAAATTTCGCCATCGATAAGCATTATTGAGTGCTTGTTGCGGGTCGCGAAAGCGAAATACTATTAAGCGATTAGTTAGAAGACACATAGTATATGCAGTTTCAGTCAATACCATTTCGCATATACCCTGCTGGTACCGACAGGGAAGATAGGCGCGAATGGCAGTACAAACAGAAGTTGAGCTCGGATGAGATGCCAGCTCCCCCACCCATCTTGACTCGTGCCATCAGATCTGCAATGTGTTGACCAAGTTCTCCATGTACCAGTTGCTCTTGGTACACCGGAGGATCCCCCTGGCGTATAACGAGGCGTACACCTAACTTCTTGGTTAGTCCACATGCGGACTCTACTAGGCTTACTCACCTTGTTTCAGCTGCAGCAGTTCGTCGACCAGAGGCTCCAGCATCTGGTCTAACGCGTAGTTACTGGGCTCTTTTGGTCCAGGCATAACGATGCAAAGAGCAATGTTTTGCCTCAGAAATCGAAGGTGCCTTGGTAGATTGTTGATAGCGAGGTAACAAGCGCCGACCGAATAACACCCTTGCTTATCTGCCTGAAACCTAGCATACAACGTTAAATACCCAGCCTAGTAAGAAGCTTGAAGAGTCTTTTACCAGTCTGTATTCAACGACAGCGAGATCCCGAAGGGTAAGCTCACAAATCGAACCGGGGGGTCCAATACATCCACATCAACTACATTCCTTGTCTCTGGATCTTGGCGCCTCTCAAGTCCTGCACTTGTTGAACGCCACCCCCAACCTTCAGAGATATCACTAATTGGACGATCTTGATCTAGATCACGCATCCATACATCGCTTGGTATTGGAGCTGTGATGTCCCAGTCGTCATCTTCGCCGCCGCCGTCGCCGTGATCCTTTCGCCAAGTTTGTATTAGCTCGGACATTCCAGGGACACAGAGTGTATGCTTTAGCCAAGCGATAGGAGAGGCAAAGGGGTACGTTAAGTTTGATACTTTTCTTTGACGGCCAGACGCAAGCCTTCGCACAACGAACAGAACTCCTTCGCAGTCAGGGTTGAGGCATGTCGCTTCATCTGCCGTGGCTACGTACTCCGGCGAGTAACGTCGCCCACAGTCTGGGCAAAGCGTAAAGGTAGTAATTATACTGTCCAAGCTAACCCCAAGCCGTGACTCAACCGTGTTGATGGTTTGAGCCATTTTAGCGATGGCTTCCGGAGCGACATCTGCGTTTGCAGAAATTGTCCGACGTGCAGTTTTGAGCTGATGTCTGAGAGCTCTGTGAGTTGCGCCGTAGAGCACCTTCTGAACAAATGCATCGATATATGCGTTTCGGATGAGAGGGTGTTCATTAAACGCCGCAGAGTCTCGGTGTACATCTCCACCCTCTGCTCCATCATCTGGATCGTCGTCAGGTTCTCCTTGATTAAGTGCTTCATCTTCGTCAAACTGAAACAACGGCTGGTCAAGGTTGTCAATATCTTCGCCCCTCGGTATTCCCAGATTCTCGTCGACGATGTGGTTCTCGTCAAACATGTGGTCATCCTCATTGTCTTCTTCCGGCTCGACATCCATCCTATTGTATCCATTATTGTCAATATCATGATCATTGTTTTCTTCTTTGTCTTCGTCGTCTTCGTCGTCTTCGTCGTCTTCTTCGCCTCCTTCGTCTTGTAATAAGTCGGCGAACGGATACCCGCGAAAGTTTTCGTTCGCAGCATCATCCCATCCTTCCATCTCATCTCGCTCTTCTTCATCGTTCGGCTCGTTCTCAGCTATGTGTATGTCAGAGGGCGTCCTTGGTGGTGTACCTATCCGCAATGGACTCGGGGAGCGCTGAATATCCTCATCTAGATCATCTAACATGCGAACGCTAGCCACAGAAGCTGGTCGATTAGGCGGAGTTGACGGGTTAGGCGAGTTAGAACGAGGTGTACCAAAGTTTGGCTCGTAAGGGTGGTTTTCTTCTTGCTGCGCGAGCTCTATCACTTGCTCTGGCGCTCGAGGATAGCGCATTCTGTGGTCATCAATGGTCCGAGGCTTTTGGTTTACTCTTCCGTCGCACCTCGCGCAGTAGCAGAGTGTGGGTAGCTGTTTTCGGTGGTGCGACTTATTGGAAGTTAGCAATCAGCCGTAACAAGCATAGACCGGCAACACCCACTCGTTGGTGACTTGGCCCAGCTTGTTCAGTCTCATTAGGGGCTTGCATAACTCTACGCGTAACAGGAGATGAATCGGTTAGGCTGGCGAAGACGGGACAGTAACTAGACCCGCTCGCAAGAACTTATAAAGCAGATCAGCACGACTTCTCTTGTTGCTACGCATACAGTCATGGCTAAGATGGCACGAGCGAAGCTATCAAAGGGTGCGTGGTTTAGAAAGGATGCGATGATAAGAATAACAAGGGAACGTGTCAACCATCCTGACTATAAGCGTAACTCTCGAAGTCTTTTGATGCGTGTTACCTTTGTGATGCAAATACGTACAACTTATAATGCTACATATAATCGAGAGACAGAGTGTCTTATGCAGCCCCTTCAAGTCGTTATGTAAGCCAACTCAATCCATTGGAGGCAGTATTTGCGACATAAATGAAAAGAATCTTTATAAAAATGAGCTGTAATGACGTTCTTCGCTTCCAAATATGCACCAATATTCCAAAAATGGTATTATTACGCACTAAAACGGGAATACGCGCGAGTATATTCGACCACAAGTTCCAGTGTTAATATATACATTTGATTTCTATAGGTTATGAGCCCCGCCTAAACGCTTCATACCACAAGAAAGAAGATCTATATACCACCAAACCCAACCGTGACCAAAAGCTCGTGCACAATGACAGCTGGAGGTTTACACCGAATCGAGCCCTTGAGGGGGAGCGATAACTACAACGTGTGGCGCATACAGATGGAGGATATACTCACCGACCTCGATCTATACGACTACGTTGATAGGACGAACGACTTGCCGGACGAGAAGAAAGCCCCTGACGAAGACGAATATAAGTTGTGGCTGAAATCTGATCGGAAGGCGTTGTCAAATGTTAGACTACGCGTCGACGGAAACGTACTTACACACATCCAAACCTGTACGACATCCGCAGATGCGTGGGACACACTGGCGTCGACATTCCAAGTCAAGGGAACTGTCGGGCTAATCGACCTGCGAAGAAAATTCTTTAGTCATCGCATGGCCGAGACCGAGGACATCGAGGAGCACATTCAGCAGATGCGTGAATGGTTCCAGCAGATCAATCTGATCGCACCCGGCTCGATAGCCGAGGTGGATTGGATAGTAACATTAGTGGCTAGCTTACCGGATTCGTGGGACAGCTTTACCCAATCGATAAGTTTCCAGTTCACTACGGATGATGCAAATAAGTTAGCGAATGAAGTTAGCGATTTGCGATCAAGAATATTGGCTGAAGCGCACCGAAGGAGTACTAGGGATAGTGACTCAAAAGTGTTGTTCAGTACAAATAGGTCAAATCAAAATCGATTTAGACATACCGAGAACAATCACCGAGTTCAGGACAAACCGAAATCGCGATCGAAGTGTCGAAACTGCGGGAAGATTGGCCACTGGGCGGCAGAATGCTGGAGCCCACGTGAAGATGCCGACGAGCATGATCAAGACGATCAAGACGAAGAATCGGACGACGAAATCCGAGACCGGAAGTTCAGCCTACGAGGCGAATTCCGAATCGATAATGGGCGCATGAACATGGGTAATTCAAGCGACTCAGAAGAGGCTAAATATGCTGAATACGCATTCTAGCCACGAGACAAAAGGGCCGACATACCACCGAAAGGATCAGCGCGCGATCTGGATCACGGTAGCGGACTTAGCTCTCGAAGGATACCCGAAGGGACAATTAGACACAGTCTAAGCGTCGAATAATTAATTGTATTGAAAGAATCGAAGTGGTTTCTCTTATAGCTCTTAATAATCTGATTAATGGTCACCTTAGTATAGTTGATGTAATTCTCTTTTTCATTTCTACCCTGTAGCTACACTTGCTCGATTAAGGGGGAGTGTAGAAAGCTCTAGAATGTTATGGAATGATGTGGAACGTGCTGGAAGTAATCGAGTCAAGTGCGTGCGTAATCGCGCATATATGACTCGGAGCGAGGAATCTGAGAGGTATAAATAGGGGTCGATGCGACGCCCTACTGCCCCATCTCAAACTCACATTCACACTCACATTCATTTTATACGAAGTCTTTAATTAGTCTTTAATATATACATTTGATTTCTATAATTGACGCCAGGCTGTGTGTGACTCGATTCATTAGCTTTTAAGGACTTCATAATTATCTTTAGAATCTATACAATGGCTGAATCGTAAACTCTTTTGTATAGTGGAGTGAATCTTATAAAAGCCTCTTCCCGAGCATCGATGCCCGAAAGGTCTATCCAAAGCCGTCACACTTGGTAAAAACAACAACATCACACGAGCGGCCAGATAGCTCGCCACTGAGAAATACACCGACGTGCGGGGTTCTAACAAACAATGAATGAAATCACCTGAAATGAAAGAAAAGCCGACTTCAGCTCGGT
Source organism: Ceratobasidium papillatum (assembly GCA_037042815.1). NCBI lineage: Eukaryota > Fungi > Basidiomycota > Agaricomycetes > Cantharellales > Ceratobasidiaceae > Ceratobasidium > Ceratobasidium papillatum. The sequence goes on from JAYRCO010000719.1 coordinate 13,772, forward strand.
CATGCGCATTCGATTGATCGGGCATCCCGGATCACGACTTAATTGAACCCCTTCAACATGGTTGGCCAGCAAAATGAGGGCTACGCTCGAAATGATACCTCATCGGATTTCAATAGGGGTGTATATGTGTCGTGCGTGACATACCGGCGGCTGGATGTGGCGATGTATCCATCGGCTTGGCGGGACGGCTGTGTGAGACGTCATGTTTATGACCAAGCGGACACATTCAACTGACCGCACAAGACAATTTCAGGTTGCTACGTCGCCGTCTGAAGCGTGCTGCCACCAACTATCAGCCCGAAAATAAAATACCTGAAACCCTCTGGCCGAATTTACTGCGCCTCGCTTTAGAACCCCCTTCCCCGCCGATGAGAACCAGCTGAAAATGCCGCAATAGAAAAGATGCGTCAGTGGCAGTACATCGAATATGCCACCGATTGATTTGATACATATCTGGACATTGATTACCGACATGCCCAGGGGTTGATCAAGACCCTGAGCGGCGGTGCTCCTTCCTGACTTGACGACCACTTTGCATTGAGGGTTATATAGCCGTGCTCATGTTGGTCACTATGCGCTCGCACCCCTGCTTCATACCTCTTTCTGCTTGCAATCTGTACCAACTTGGCCGTCCCTAAACGACTCGATCTCGTGGTTTTCTGATTTTGGTGATTTGGCTCGATTTTCGGCTCACGCGACACATCGAACAAGAACGCGTGAGATGCCTCGTGTTTCGGTTTCGAGAACTTGGTTAGGCGTGGAAGGAAGCTCGGGAAGCTGGAATCAGGTGTGTTCGGTTAGCTACGTCTAATGTTCCCACGGTTGACCTAAGCCCCATAGCGGTTGTCTCGATCTCTTCACACACGACAAGCTAATGGAGAGGATGTCGATTCAACGTACGCACTCATCTAATGGTGGTGTAATAATGGCTAATATTCTACTTGATAGATCTCGAACACTCATCATTGTCGGAGTCTCTTGTGGAACCATAGCTGCAGTCATCCTCATCGGCATCCTAGTCTACCTCATCATTCGCCAACGACGAGCCGAATCTGTTTCGCTCTCTTCTCGCATCCGAAACGGCTACACACAAACACGAAACTCCAGCGCATCTACCTATGACACCACGCACAAAGAAGGACCCGATCGGATTCAGAGCGGGTACAAATATGATCCCGAGAGCGCATTTGGTCTTCCAAAGAGGAAAAAGGAGGATCAGAGACGACTGAGGCTGGATACGACGACTTTGGCTCCTCCGAGGCAGACGAGTTTGATGCAGAGCGCTACGTCTCCACCGCCGTTTGCACAGTATCATCCTGGGTTGTTAGGCCAACCAATCAGACCACACGCCGAGCTACGAGTGGGTGATACGCCTGTGACGAAGTACGTTCCGCCTGCACCGCCTTCGTGGGCATCTATCTGGCCGACGGAGAGTGGATGGACTGGTCCGGGTGGGGTTGCGAGTGTACGGGATGAGGACTTTGGAGGTGAAACGGACGAGTCGGACTCGGAAGACGGGAAATCTGGAGCGGATGACGAACGAGGCTCTCAGTATGCACACGACGTTCGACCGAGCGAACATACTTTTGGGCCGTTCAAGCTCAGTCCTAGTGTGTTTCGAGGGACGAAACGAAAGGATCCAGACGTAGAATCTGTCAACCAACCTACTCCTCCTTCTCCTCGACCACAACCTGTCTATAGTGCCCCTCGACTAGACGACGACGAGACAGTCGAACTCACCCGGTCGACGGACAACACCGACCGTCTAGAAACGAGCACAACAGGCAACTTTACTCTCGCATTTGGCAAAATGGGACGCTCGGGTACCGCTCGTTCGGGTACGACTGATCGGACGGCTTCTTCTCGTAAAACTCGGGCAACAGGGGGAGGACACAGTCGAACCCCATCTTCGGTCCCGCTCACACGTTCCACCACGCGGGTTACTCGGTCTAGCACAACTCGCACTGCCCAGACAGACGCCGGAAGTCCTGTATCGACTGTCAGCGGGCAGATCATGTCTGTTCTTACTGGTCGGTTTACGACCCCGTTTTTGAGGAGTATGGGGATGGGAGGAGAGTATATTGCTCCTGGGGACCAAGCTCCTCCTGGTGAAGACGAGGGCCAAGGAAACGTAAAACGAAGTAGGACAGCGTCACCTGGTCCTATCAGACGACTCCCCGCGCTGCCTGGTTTATCTCCTATCCCACCTCCACCTGTTTCTTCACTTCCACCCCCTCGTCATCACGCCACGGCGCCTGGGGAGATCCGACCCTTGCCGGTTCCCATATCTACATCCACATCTCCGAGTCCCCGCCAGTGCACGGTCCCGAGTCTCCCGAGTCCACGTAGGGTTCCTCGAGCCATGTCCCTCGGGCCGGGCCAGGTTCCTTCCACTGTGCCTGTGCGCTCAATATCTGAGAGCACGGCCACCCCATCGGTTTTGAGACCATTACCGGCTCCGCCTGTTGTGAATCCGTAGCGTCCAGCAAGGGGTATATGTCCTTATGATTTCGGTTTTTTATGGTTTAGGTTCGGCACGTCGATTGTATAGTAGCATCCATCCATTCATGAATAGCATACACTTATTTGATCGTTATTGCTGCGAAAGCGCATATCTGTCCATATACACTTTTTGATATTTTGCCTGTATACGCAATCTTAAAGCCTAAGCTGAACTGACGTTACAACGGAGCGCTCCTAGGGTTGGATCCAGCTAAGTTTTCCTACCTGAAGACCAGATACGCAGTAGTAAGGGGTTTCACGATAACAAAACTGAGCCTAAACTGGTGCTTCAACTGGGCCTCAACTAGGCCTGAACTCAAGTTTAGGTACAAGTTCAGCCAACTCTGAGCCCCCTTCCGCCCTAGTTGAACCTTGGATAGAATTCTCGCCCGTGAAACCATTCAGTTGGCCACTCCAAAGAGGACTAAGTACATCCTTCTTTCTTCCAGGTAAGTCATATAATGAACTTCTATATGAATGCATATATACACAAAGGAATTGGCAATTTCGTCGATTTTGTTCGCTGCACACCAAAAGGTAAATGACGTAGATACTTACATCCTCTCAGTATCCTTTCAGGATATGGTTGCTGTTATATGCGTCCTTAATTTCTAAGCACTATTATCTTCTACCCTCCCAAAGAACTCGGCGATTTGTGTAACGACGGTATATAGACTCAAATTGATATAGAGGACATTGGTCGTCCTTCCTTAAATACAACTCGCAATATTCTTTTCAGGCATTACATTCACAGCTGGAATTTAAGATTATATAGCGGAATATGGAGGAGCTGAAATAATTTAGATGACGTCACGTTCGATTCATGAGACTATTCGGTTCAGACCTCCTTCAACGCACGGGGTATAACAGTGGCGGGCGAGGTGTATGTTTCACCCTCAAAAGGGAGTCAGTTTTGGTATCTTGAGACAATTCGTTTGAACTCACATCGCATTCCCACCTTAAAGATGCTAAGAGCTCAGTACCTCCAAAATGAAGAGCCACCGAGAAGAACAAACAGAAGTATTCTCCTGAAGGCCCGACATGTTTCTTCAGCATTTTTGGGAGCTCATCACTTAATGTTGCTTCGATTTCGCATATCTCCTCGAAACCTGCATTGAGGGAGCCTCATCACCGTCGTATAAATTAACGAAAGCCGTTGGTGCAACTTAGTTTTACTTACCACTCGGACTGCAAACCCAATAAGTCGGTAGCTTGTTCTCAATCGTCCAAGCAATGATGGAAGCTCGAACGGTATGAATACTGGGAGGATTCACGAATGAATTGCGGTAAGACCGGCAAACTGATTCGTGTGTATCGATAACAACGCCCTGCAACCGTTTCATAAGTAAGCTCAGGGTAAATCGTATGGACATACCTTATCTACAATCTGGGACCAAACCTCCTTTACTTGCTTGACGCCCCTCACAGTATGCATGCATTCACGTCCCTCGTGCTCCGGGTTCCTGGGATTATAGTCTTTTGTGATGTTTGTACCATACGGCATACGCGTAGCTCTACTTATCACGCTAAGTTTAGTGCACCAAATAACCGCACCATCGGCTACTGCCTTTGAGCTGCGACAGCGAAGCTTCAGAGTTGTTTGCCATCAAAATTAGCCCCGCTTACGCTGCATCGTTAGCAAGTGCCACCGCACATCCTGAGTTGTTGAACTCGGTAGAAAGAGCTGAGCGAAGATACGGGCTATCTCCAAATCCGCCCACAAGCAACACGTGCTAGCAGCAAGGTTCAAAACAACACCATTGATATAAAAATCCGAAGGACGTACCTTGCAAGATAGTCCTGACATTTGCTGTCGGACGCAAGATACGATATTCACTATACAGTTGTTAAAGAACGATTGAACAATCTCCCTGGCCGATTCGCAAAGGCAAGGATCAACCCGATTGCCTGGGGTAGAATAGGAGATAACATACCCCGTCAGTTTGATGGATCCTCGTCGCATATTGATTTCCTGCCGCGTCAGTGAGCAGCTGTTCATAGTGATACGATATTCGGCAAATGTTGATCTGAATGCCTTCTTCGCCGAGCTCTCGAAATCTTGAACACCTTCTCGCAGGTAGTACGCATAATCTTCTCTGCATAATCCTAGTGATGCAAGCAGTGATGCGAGATATTCCCGACATTCAACGTCAACGTATATAGCCCCGGACTGTCACTTATGTCAGTCATCGGCGTGACGATATACCGACCCTCATCGTCCCGACGACCGTTACACTTACCGACCCATCGTCGCGTCAGAGACCGCCGGGGACCCATAACTAAGGTCGCGACGAGGGTCACTTGGCGGACAGGTTTTTT